>JAAQPG010000053.1:0-14748 GCA_013186905.1 Fusarium udum
ACACTTCAGGTTTAACATAATGTATGCTAGACGCCCTAGACCTTTTCCATGAAATCAAGGCGCACCCAGGCGATTTGGATCTTGCTGTCCGTTGTTATGAGGAAAAGGTGGTTGCCACTGGACGAGCGGATAACACCAACGAGATGTCGCAGGATCTACTTGTCAAGGCTATGTCAGATGATGCTCCTCGGGCTTACGTTGAGGGAATGGCGAAGGCAATGGATGTTTGGTTCACTGATGGGAAGTTGTTGGACAAGATTGATAGAGAGACGTTATTCAACAACTAACAGCCACGGAAAACCCTTTTTCGACTAAATTAATATCATCTGGGGTAAAGATAGAGCACTTTTGAATAAGGCTTCTGTGTGAATCGAGTTGGTATTAGAATAAGACCTCACCTTACCTTTCGAGCTTAATCTCGAACTTTTTGCCAGCCAAGTCCAGTTCCTCCAAACCCATCCTTTCCAATGTAGGCACCTTATAGTTCAACAGAAATGGCAAAATCGAACCCTTCCATACGATGACGTTGCCTCTAGATAGTAGGTCACTGATGATAAGCCAACCTATCGACAGAATGCACAGCGACAACAGTACTGCTGGCAATACCAGCCATTCCCAGGCCACACTGAGACATGATCTGTTTTCCCAACCTTGTCCCTCAACAACCGGACGGGAATTGCCATAGGCTTCCAACCCGGCACGTCGAAACTCTGTCGTTAGGCGCATGGCCATGGCGTTCATCGACTCTGATATTGTCTCTATACTTGTGAAACGAGGGCGTAGGATAGAGATCATAGGTAACGAGCTCCCCTCAGTTGCCGTGTAGCAGGATACAAATTCGGTCTGGTAGCCTACAGGTCTACAGTACGCGTTAAAGGTCTCAGAGAGACTCCGCCGAAAGGAATAAGTAAATAGGCGACTAAGTGACACAACGCATTCGCGAGGAGCAGTAACGTTACGGTAATCAACTGCTTCGTGAAGGCTATGATTCTCCCAGCCTTCGGGGTGGATGAAGACATTTTGTCTCGCGTCTTCTGGCAGCTTCTCGGATTCTGAAGTCATATTCGTCGAGGTGTATAGTGTACCATTGACAAAACAAGGATATTGAACGCCCGACAAGCCTTCAGGATCCTGATCAGCTGCATGGCCAACAGATGAGTGCTCAAGACTTTTTGGAATTTGTACACGCAGCGGTGTGCTCCTGACGACACGTTCTGAAAGCGATCCCAAGCTTACAGTGCCAGCATAGAGTTTGACGCATGGGTATAAGATGCACGCAGCTGCAATATAGCCAGTTGGTTGGTCCCAAGCCGTAGGACCCGTCGTCTTGTCCTTACCGCCGACTAGCAGACATGCCATACTACCGTCAGTCTTGCTTTGACAGTTTTGCTGCGAGAAAGCTAACATAGTCTAATTCGCGGCCGACCAACGGGCAGTGTTGAGAAAGTCTTTAGGTAATGCTTTATCCGCCCACCAAAAATCCCCTGTAATCTTCGACTCCAAATATCGCGCGTACTGATACGAGATACGTGACTTAATCTCAATACGATCTGACTCATTGGCTTGAGATGGCACGTCCATACTCAGTATAGCCTGATGAAAATCGGTTTGGGAATCACGATCTACTCTGATCTTAACAAGCTTTGATATGTCCTCGCAACGACTGCACATACCGAGACCAGCGTGCGAAACCCAATCCTGGTCAGGCTGCCCAGGGTAGTCAGGATAGGCATGAAAAGTACAATTTCCCGAAGGACAATTGAAGAGATCGTCAATATTTGCGCTCTGCGAAGGATTCACCACGGAATCCTGAATTGCTGCTTCTAATCCGACGTGAAGCTTCCACGTGTACGGGCCCTCCTGGTAGTATAGACGGTAATTATCGACTTCTTTAGCCATAGTAATTGTCGCCAACCGCTCTGGAGCAACCTGGGCGCAATACTGCGGCTGTATTGCCTGTTGAGTGACAGGTCCGATAGCTAGAGAAGCAACAACGACTATCACGGCTATAATGGCCTGCGGCTGACGCTTGAAGACAACTGGGAGAAGCATCAATAAGCCCCATGCGGCTCGGGACGCATCGTCGTAGCACTGCATATCGCCCACGGGTCTGAATGTCTTGGTGATCCAGTCCCATTTCAGCTGGGCCAAGACCTCCAAGGCCACGAAGGCTATGGTTGCGCGGAAGATGGTAGCAATGACAGCAACAAGAGCGTTGAGTGTGATACCAGCTCCTATTTTGCCACTCCAATCAGGCAACTCATCAGTGTTGTACGCGCCGAGGATAGCGAAAATGGATCCGAGCAGCCCGGCTGCCAGTAACAAAAGGCCCAACTCAAGGCTCCAAACCAGAAAAATGTTTCTTTAATGATTCTTGGCGGAGCTAGCGTTGTCATCTTTTCCAGCCTCCCGGATCAAAAGGCCGGTGATCTCGTTACATGCCTCGGGGCCGCGTTCATTATCCCATCCTCCCGTAGCTTCGTTGTGTCCGTGATCTCCGCTGGCGGCCGAAGTGGCTTCGTCTCGTCTCCCATCGGAGATATCACTTTGGGCCATATCATATCCAGTGCTCGGGGCAGGTAATGTCGATGTGTCAAAATTCAAAGCCTGGAGTAAAAACTGGGATGATTCGTTCGGGTCCGCCATCTTTGGTGACGTAATCCAAGCAAGAGAGGGTTGATCAAGGTAGCAGAGATCCTATAGCAATGCGTGGTTTTGTAATCGCCTCAAGAGGTGAGCTTCTCCGCAGCATATCTGCCTTGTGTAACAAAGGTGATAAATGAAATGAGGGCTTACTTGCGCATCGATCATTCAACCTCAACGCCAAAACTTTCTAACAGATTCCGTAGCACAAGATGGATTCGGCCAATGGCAGTAAAAAAGCCCCAACGGCTGCTACAGCCACGAGGTGATGCGCGATCGATGCAACAATGTTATTCTCGGTAAACTACTCATACCAGTGTTTTTACCTAGACTCTAGTAGTAGGTATATAGCCTATCATCTTACAGATTGCCTAATTTCTTAACTTTTAAGATGTCTTATTGTATCTATCTTGTAAATTTATGAAAGGGGACTTAGAAATTGAACATTTTGCCACTTTAGCTAAAGTCTCGATTGAAAGCTACTTAATCTTTCTGCTTTTTGATCCTGAAGTCCCAATTGACTTCCCACTTCACATCGACATTATTGCCACCAATACTCTTTAGCGAGCTAGAGTTGAAAGACTTGAACGTTAAAAGCAGATCTGATTTAACGGCGTACACTGAGTCGGAATCGAGATAAGTGTCGTCCTCGGGGAAGACCTGTGTAATCAGACGGTTGTAAGAACCTCTGGTTACCATGAAGTGGATGTGACCAGCTCGGTAAGGGTGGCGATCCATGAGTTTGAGGACATCCCCAGCGGGACCGTCATAAGGTACGGGGTAAGGAACCGGCTTGATGCAGTAGAATGCATATTTACCTTGCGCATCGGAAGTGAACATGCCGCGCATATTTCCAGATGGCTGATTGGGATCCTGTTGGTCATAGAGTCCGTTGACTGCACACTCCCATACGTTCAGAGAAGCACCTACAGTTTCTATTAGTATGTTACATGACATAATGTTGAACGGCCAATTCAACGTACCTGCCACGGGTTGATCGGTATCAGCATCCAATATTCGACCATGAAAGTATGTTACCTCTCCACCGAGATACTTCTGGATGATGGTAGCTCCATTCTCATATCGAGGAGGATCAGCCACGTAGAACGGGCCTAGAATGCAAGAGTTAGTTCCGTTATCTTGCTCGAGAACCTTCTGTGTTTGAGCATCGACCAGTCTGGTATAACAGTTAGACTCAAAAGCAAAGAGTTAGAAGACTAGAACATACGCTTCTACGCCAAGACAGTCCGAGATCAACAAGGTTTCGTTTCGCTCAGCATTGCTCATCTGTCCAGACCTATTCAAAGCTTCAATGGCAATGTATAGTTCTTCTGTGGTGAGATTGATTTCGCGACAGAAGGCATGGAGATATCGGATCAACCCTGTCAAGATCTCCCGAGCTCTCGGGGAGCTATTGGGCCCGAAGGAGGAGATGACAAAAGTGGTCAGGGGAGCATCTTCGGATAGTAACATGTTTGTGTAGCTTCAGTGAGTGCCTGTCGAGATTGAAATTGATCAATGTTTGTCTCGGGTAAGGATCATTGCTGGACTAGGGGCTACTTGCAACTTATATAATTTGTGAGTACCCCAGATGTGGAATCTGGGGCAACGCCTGCTTACCCCAGTTTCTCCACACCAACTGGAGGTTTACACATCACATCAGCACGATCGCGGCGGTAAGAGGTGCGAGGCTAGACAAAGCTTTCAGACTAGTTGGTCCAAAAGGCCGAGTCTGTAGATCGCCGAGGCCGCGAATATGCCGAGCCCGACATCCGACGACACTCAAAAGAACATAAGATGTTGTGCTCGGCAATTTCTCATCTTTCATCTTCCATAGCAAAGGATTCAAGGACTTGCAGGTTTACCACGCCCGCCGCAATGAACCGATTACCAACCAACTCGCAACGTGTGGTTAAACCAGGAGTCAAGAAAAGACGTCCCCCATTGGCCTGTGTCCAGTGCTAACGGAAACTCAAGTGTGGAAGAGAGCTTCCAGCTTGTAATCGTTGCTCTAAGGCCGGAAATGCCGATGAGTGTACCTACCGGGGAGACAAAGGGCGGAACACGTCGGTTGACGGGCTATTCGATGATGGCCCTCCAGGAGAGGCTAACGATGTGGCAGCATCTTCCCGTACGAAGGTTTCGTCGACAGAGACACTTGACAGCCAGGGATTCGATATGACGCACTTGGAAGGTCATGGGAACTCTACAAAGTTCTACGGGTGTACCTATCCCCTGAACCTCTACCAACAGGTATGTTCTCACTTGATCCAAGCGGTAACATTCCCTCATTAGAAATAGTTCACCGATCTTCGGCCATATATCGTTAAGATCAAGACCCAACATCCCTCCATCAATACCCTTCGCGATGAGATTTATGCTCCATTTAGCGACAAGCATCGGCGTTGTCACATCTTGCAGTATGATGCGCTGGAGAATAGTTTGAGAGAGCTAATACCTATAAAGTCAATCATGGATGTGCTGGTTCAAACTTATATCGACCGATATGAGATAACACATCGGGTTCTCCACATACCAACATTCATCGCCAAGTGGAATAATCACTGGACTGATCCTCCCTGCACCCCTGTCTGTTTTCTTGTACAGATGCTTTTAGTAGCCGCTACTGCTGCAAGCTGTCATCCCGAAGTCTGTATCGATGTGTTCAGCCACAAGACAACTCATGATCACGTTATTAAATGGGTTGAGGCAGCGGGAGCATGGGTCACTTCTCACTCATACCAACCTCCTCGTTCCTGGGACATACTGGCAATCCATTGTCTCCTACTTATTGCAAAGCGTGCAAGCTTCATCACGGAGGGCTCTTTCTGGACTTCTGCCAGGACCTTAGTCCGCTGGGCCATGGCAGCGGGTTACCACCGTGAAGTCATCCCCGCAGCGAGAATATCGCCATTTAGTCGAGAGATGCGCCGACGATTGTGGGCCACGATCGTTGAGTTGGATCTTCAGGCATCGATAGAACGTGGGATGTCTCCAAGTGTCCGAACAGGGGACTTCAACATCAAACCACCACTAAATGTTGACGACGAAAATGTTGAGGAGTCTATGCAAGACTTGTTGGCCGGTATGCCAATTACTACACTGACAAACACGTCATTCCAAGCACTTCTCTATCGCTCTTTGTCTGCCAGGCTAAAGATATGCTCCTTCATCAATGGATGTTGCGAAGAGGTCGATTTTGACAAGGTCTTGGAATTTGAGGAGGAGCTAGGACAGACACTCCGAGACCTTCCGACATGGGATAACCCTCATGCTGACCCACGACAGCATCAGACCGCGACTTATATAAAAAGCATGCTACGTATCAATCTGCACCAGTATGTGCTTTTACTGCATTTCCAATTCCTGATACAAAACCCCTCCTCATCCAGAGCTCTTATCTGTCGACGCGCAAGATTAGAAGCATCGATCAAAATTCTTGACTACTACCAACAACTTTTGAACGACGAGGCATTGCCAGAACAGGTATGCAGGACGGGCTTAGTACTGGCGGCACTGAACATCTGCCATGAAATTGATCTCAATAACCAGTCACAAGGTGAGACAACCTGACTTCTGCCTTCAATGGAACGCGGAATGATAACTTATAATTATCAAGGTTGCGATCAGTCCACGATAACAATGTTTCCCGAGATTTCGACATTCCTCATCGTCAATGTTGAGAAGGTTTTAGGCATTCTCGAAAAGCGGATCTCACTCACATTCAACGGTTTAAACGAATATTATATCCTCACTATGGCTGTTGGTTTAATCAAAGGCAAATTATGGCCAAAGTCAGCTGCAAGATCGGATAAAGAAGCTGGAGAGCGAGTAATTAAATTGTGCAGACTGATGCAGACGCGACAGGCGGCTATTCGACAGGAATTGCCGTTTCCTAACCCTTGGTAAGCATATCATCCTGAGATGCACTGATTCGCCTCGTACTGATGAGTTGCAGTGACGATGGTCAGTTACGTGGGAATCAACTGCCTATCGATGAGAACTATATGGGTTCTGACATTAGCTCGATGGTATGTCAATCGTGTGGCCAGCGTATTTATGACTTCGACTAATGGAAACGACATAGCTCCCGCAAGACTTGGATTTTATTAACGACAATTTTGATCTTACCTTCTTCCATGCATAGATCCGTTTATATGTTTGCGAGTCTGATAAATTCTCTGCTATTGTAGATTGGTTCCAATTCTTTATCATCTCTTTGGAGTAACGTGGAACTTGTAGCTGCTATCTCTATGAACTCGAACGACTCAGAATGTAATCCAGGAACAGGAACGTTTCTATTGGTGGAAATTTGGTAATAAACTCAATTCATCAGAAATGATCGGCACTTACTGTTGAAGCACGCCTTTTGCTCCCGAATGATCGAATTGCATTGCAAGGTGGCCTAAACTCAATACAGTAGCATATCCGCTGTCAGACCCTTGAAGATGATAGGATCGCATCCGCTCATCTCGGCACATCTACCACCGAATGGGAAATTAAAGTATGAGCACATCGGGAATTAATATGACAAAAGAAAGAAATCAAAACCTATATAATCACAGGCAATTGCCGAATAATCCGGATCTAGAGTCAGTAGAAATACTTCTCCCTCGAAAACCAACATGCGAAGTCTTCTCCTTTACCCTCTCCTGGCCGCTTCCGCCATGGCCGAAAAGCTTCTCTACAAAAATACCTTCAACAGCACCGACGCAATTGCAGATTGGGTCGCCGAAGGTCCCGTCAAAGCCACCGTGTCCAACAACACTCTCGAACTCGCTGCCCCGGGAGACTTTGTCTACTGGGTCCCCGAAGTCTTCCCCGAGCGCATCCGGATCACCTGGGAATTTTCACCCATCGAAGAACCAGGCCTGGCAATCATATTCTTCGGCGCAGCAGCCGCCAAAGACGGCGGAAGCATTTTCGACAAGGATCTAAAGCCGCGAAATGGATCTTACCCGCAGTATCACTCTAGCGATATCCGAACGCTGCATGCTTCGTACTTCCGGCGTCGATGGCCTGAGGAGAGGGCCTTTCATCTCGCGAACTTGAGAAAGTCGCCTGGGTTTCATCTTGTGGCGCAGGGGGCTGATCCTCTGCCGAATGTGGAGGATACTCAGGGTGCTTATTACAAGGTTGAGGTTATTCACGATAAGCGGGATGTTAAGTTTTCGATCAACGGGTTGGAATTGTTCTCGTGGGAGGATGTGGATCGATCGACTGGACCTGTTGTTCGTGGTGGACGGATTGGCTTCAGACAGATGAATCCTCTCGTTGCTCGATATCGCAACTTGGAGGTATGGAAGCTTTAGAGGCTAGGTCCATGACTTCTGTGATTGGATGGACAGATACTGATTACATTACTACCCGAAAATAATCACTCGATATCAAACTTCCTAAGTTGAGAATCCTCCCGAGTTGGCCTGTCTAGGCTCACCAGCAGCTTCAAATGTTCCATCCAGTAACCTCCTCAAAGCCTGAGCAGTGCTCTGTCCAGGCGCAATCCAAGTGACATTGTTTCCAATCTCCTTCAAATACGCAGCCGTGGAGTTATCATAAGCATATTCGAAAGAAACTTGTCGCGGCTCAAGCTGATCATGCAGACGAGGCGCAGCCAGAGCATCGTGAACCGTCATATTCTTCTCCAGCGCATTCAGAACCACCTGGACAGTGGCAGTGATGATTCGGCTACCACCAGCAGAGCCTGTCACCAAAGAAACCTTTCCATCAGGTCCTTCGACGATGGTAGTGCTTATACTAGAAAGAGGGCGCTTTCCAGGTTTGATAAAGTTGGCTTCGCTGGGGATAAATCCGAAAGCATTTGACTGTCCGGGGATACTGAAGTCGTTCATCTCATTGTTCATAATAACGCCGGTCTCGGGAACAATGACGTGCGAACCGAAGTTTAGGTTGATCGTGGACGTGAGGGAGATGGCTAGTCCTGAATTGTCCATGGTTACAATATGTGAAGTACCAGGGGTGTCCAAGCTCTCAAGACCTTTGGGGTCATAATCCTTAACTTCGAGCGCACGCCCGTGAAGTTTTGCGCGGATCTCTTGCGCGGTATCGTTGGAGCACATCTGAGATTGATACTTAATCAGACCTTTGACAAATGTTGGGTCGCCGAGATTACTTCGCATTCCGTATCCGAATTTGAATGCTTCGTCAAGTAGATATGCGCTATCGTTGACCCGTTTTGGATCACCGAGGTAGTCATAGCCGTCCAGAATGTTCAACGCAGCTGCGACGACTGCACCGCTTGAAGGTGCCGAACCGCTGGTGACCTTGCCACCTCGGTAGTTGATCTGGGATGGCTCCCGAATCGCCACGGTGTAGTTCTTCAGATCATCAGTCGTCATGATACCATTCTTCTCCTTCAAAGTCCTAATAGTTGCATCGGCAATAGGTCCCTCGTAGAACGCACCGGCTCCCTTGGCAGCAATAGTCTCAAGTGTATCGGCATATCTCTTCCGCGTGAGCTTCTCGCCAAACTTGAGTAATCTTCCATTAGGTGCAAAGTCAATTGCCCACGCTGGATCGCTAAACAGAAAGCTTTCGTTCTCGGCTTTGCTGTAGGTCATCTTCATGTACTTGAGAGTATCATTGTTGACTGGAAATCCATAGCGGGCGACCTCAATTGCTGGCTGGGCGAGCTTCGACCAAGGCAGATGACCGTAACTCTTGTGCAGGTGTTCTAGACCTCGTAATTCACCGGGTACGCCACTGGAAGGCTATCAGTCATTGGAATAGCACTGTAGGGGTGTTTCATACCTTGCTTGTCCTCCATAAATACTAGCGTTCACGTTGTTCTTGAACATATTCTCCGTAGCTGCTGCAGGCGCCGATTCGCGAAAGTCGACAAATTCGTAGGGCACGGATTCATTCTTGCCATCGGGTTTGTGAATGAGCATGAAGCCGCCGCCTCCGATGCCAGAATGATACATGCCTGTACTGGTGTCAGCGAAACGCCTTTGAGAATAGCATGATTGACTCACCGACTGTCCCCACGCAAAGAACGGTAGCGACCATCGCATCAGCTGCGTTGCCGCCCTGTCTCAAAATGTTGATGCCAATTGTCGAACATATCCCACTCTCAGAGGCAACAGCTCCGCGGCTGTTGCTAAATTGCCTGGTCTCTACTGGCTTTGTCCGAGGAGGGTACTTCACATCGCACGGCTGGCCATGACCTTGCGCAATCAAGCTCAGCAGAGCGACCCAAGTTGGAAAGCGAGCCATTGTCAGCAATTGACTTCAGTGTGTTGAACGAGCAGCCCGAGTCAGTGCTTGGGAGAGGCGCATCACTTGCTTTTGTAGCTCAAGATCGCCATGACGATCGTCATGACCAAAAACGCCGTTTACTCCGCTTAGATAATGGTTACTCGAACCCAAGGTTACATGCAGAACAGTCTCGACAAGAGGGTGTAACCTGACAGGGGGCGGCATGAAAACTTAAGACCTTTGTCCTAAACCTAAGTGATGAAATGATTTCGGCAATTGCTCTGAGTTTAATGAAGTCTTTTCTAAGTTTATTCTAGTATACTCTTCTAAACTCTCATGTTTTCTTGCTCCCCGAGGCCCGACATCGTAATCTTGCTAATGTTCAAGGCGGGGTATTAGTCGGCAAAGATAGAGCTAAGCCGTTGAAGCAGGGATCAGCAATCTCTGAGAGTTTTAAACCTTGGTTTTTAACCAGCTTCCTAATATAGCTTTTGATTAATTAGTCATGGTGCATGAATAACAAAAGTAAGAATATGCATTAAGATCCTAGAGTAGCACGCATAAAGTCGAGATGGCTCAACAGTCTTTTCTGACGCAACGCAGATATATCAGTAGCTCCAAATTGCGCCTTACCTTTCAGAGTCCCTTTACCCCATCAGTGATGCCACATCAACAGATTTTGCATTGAGGTTTTGGTTCAACAAGTCGAGGACTAAGGATATATTCCTACCGTATCAGTACAATCTGACATCTCTCTCTTCATATTCGCTCTGCATTGCCTCGCCATTCATAAGTCCGTGGATATAGCATTCTCCCACCAGCCGATGTCCATTGAGCAATCGCTTCCCATTCCTCAACACAAATGGCACTGCACCACCGTTAAGGACGTATATCTGATCACCAGCTTCTGCTAGGGGCGGCACGAGACCAACCATTCCCTTCTCCGTCTTGGCAATCTGATATACAGTGTAACAAGAGTATAAGGCCTTGTAGTACGGAAGGCCTATGATTGCAACAAGTTGCTCCTTGGCTTCCTCGGGAGATGACGATAATAGCCAATTGCACACGGTAGGAATTACATGCCATTTTGAACGTAGTCCACTTCCAAAATCTGATGAGACAGGACTAAATCCCTTCGTCTTGTTCGCCACCAGCATCCGCCACCATACATCTTTGAGTGACTCGCCAGTCACATAATAATCGGAAGTTTGTTCAAGCTCTGAGATGATATCATAAGATTGCAGAAGACGACGTATTAGGCCTTGTATGGGGCCGTGTTTGACGTGGTCACCGCCGACCCAGCTCAGCTTGTCGGCAAACCTCCCTCGAACTACAAGGCAATCGTCCTTTGGGTCATCACTGACCCACGATACGCACTGGGTATTGCCAGCGGCAGCATATAATCCTCCACTGTACAGTCCCAAGCTGCTATAGTCGATTTCATCGCCCATGAAAACAAACTTGGTAGTCCAATCAGGGATCCAGGATGGGAACCGCGAGGATTGAATGTTTAATCGAGCTTGGTACAAGAGATCCATACACTGCCCCCTCCGAACGAAAGCTTTACCAAAGCGCCTGACTATCTCGTCAAATGTACAAGAGTAGTCTGCGCGGAAAAGGTCGTCATCATTCGCGCTGGAAAGACCAAGTATTGCGAACAAATGATCGCGAGCTCCTGTAGCTTTGCTCCTGTCACATAGCGCAAGGAGGTCAAGGAGAGGTACCTCAACCCGCAGCCTCAGTTTCGGATCCATCTTTCTCGCCAAGTTGAACTCCTGTTGTTTCTCGAATACCATTGTGTCCAAATCTATGGTCAACATTTGCATACTATCAACATCTGAGGTGGGTAACGTCTCGAGTAATGCGGATCGCCGGTACTCGCACATCATGTGCATAGCGTCCGTTCCCATGTGCTTTGCTGCATCATCGAATGCGTTTGGTATATCTGGGACAACCGAAAATGAGGACGTCATGTATGCGTCGATCGTGGCGACGTAGAACACAGACCAACTGACTTCCCATTCGCCGCAGAACATGCGGACATCAGGAGAGAGGACAAATTCCTGAATCACCCACACACGCCGGAACCATGGCCTTGCCCAGAGCTTCGCTAGTGCCCTCCAGGCAGGATCCTCTAGGCCAGGAAGTCCGTATTCCTCGAATATCACCCTCATCGGAGGCGAGATCGATCCAATATGTCTCAACATCTCCATTCCCTGTCTTCCATATAAACGGTAGAGGGACGAACTAGCCCTGGCAAATCGGGTCAGCAGTTCTCCGACAACCTCACTTCCATCGGCCTCACGGCCCAAGTACACCAGTGTACAGGCAGCAGATGCATAGATCTCATCCATTAATGCCACCTGAGTCGCTTTCTCCGCGTTGTCCGACTGGTTAATACACACCGCATCCGCCCAGAGTATACGGGATTCTTCTTTCAGTCGAAATCGATGCAATGCGTGGAATAGAGAAGGCGTGATAAGAAGAATACCGTGCTGTGTTTCTAGTTTGTTTGTTGTATGACCATCCTCCCAAGCATACGAGACTGCTTCATACTTTCCGACTATATCCGAATCCAATGAAGCATGTAAAATCTCAGCTCGGAGAGGGTCATCTCCAGAACCGGGGTGCAGCTTGATCAGGCGGATTTCGTTACTCTCCGAGCTGTTTGACAAGGGCATGTACGTGTACTGCTTCCGGGTTGAAGCACGAACGAAAAACGCATGTAGTACCTTGCAGACGGTGCGACCGATACGGAAGAAAACAATGGCGATCTGGAAATCATTCGAGCTGCCGAGACTGCCCATCCATCGGCGGGCGCGCGGGATCACATAGCGAACGAACAGGCTCCCAAGCCCGGGAATGACGAAGGGTTCATCCCTTAGCAACACCCGTGCAAGTCGCTCGCGTACCGAAGGAAAACCAAGAAAGAAGAGAATCATCATGATGGAGGCATATGTATCGATAATGAAGCCAAGATAGGGACCCAGGTAGGGCCGGAGGAGAGGGAGCGCAATGCCGAGGATTGACATTGTATAGACACTGAGCCTGGCCATTGAGTTAAATAAGCGTCCCAATCAAGATAGATACGAATACTCACCTCTTGCTTTGGGAATTTTCAGATGTAAAAATACACTCTACAGTAGAGGCAGAACAATTATTGCCATATCTTGAAACGCATCCTAGATATGTTGGAAGAAAATGAAACAAGAGCCAAAGTCGAACAGGGCGCGCCGCTATTAGTGTGTCAGGCCCCCAGGGAGCAAGAAAGCATCAGACGTTATGATAGGGTGTCAAAATAAACTAAGTAAAAGGCATCCTAAACTTAGGGTTAACTTATGCTAAATTACCTTAGTCTTTTTGTCATTCAGGATGAGTTTTCTTTCCTCCCCTAGTAGGCCTCCGATCTGAAGCACTAATGCAAAGGGTGCATTTAGGCAGTATCACTAGGGTAGGACCGGATTCTGCCTTACCGCAGCTTTATTCACGACTTGCACTTTTGTGCAACGGACCAATCGAGTTAAAGTGCAACTATTGGTCCTGTGATTATTCTTGCATCAAAATTGGGCACCAGAAAGCGCTTGCCCCATTCCCTTTCATCGCCGAAAACTCTCCCTCCGCATATAGAACCAGAGTCTTCAAAGATGGAGCAAACATTAACCAACCCGCAAGGCACAGGATTCCCTGGAACTTCTTTTGCCGAGAGTAGTTATACCACTCCCAAAGCCCCATTGGAAAGGCTGGTCCAGAGCTACCGCGACACGAATGATCCCGATCAATTGGAACAACTCATCAACACTGCACGAGAAGTCTTGGAGGCAACCGTCGAAGACGATGCTAAGTTATTACACACTCTGGCTTGGGCCCTGTACATGAGGTACAAGGACGTGATTGACAATCTTGATGATCTTGAAGAAGCGACGAAATTCGAGCGCAAAGCAATCAAGGCATCACCCTCAGATTCCAAGGACCGCCAGATGTTTTCGTACTGGTTGGCACTGCAGTTAGGAGACTATTTCTATCACACGGGAAACGTTGATGATGTAGATAAAGCTATAGGATTGATACGGGGCTCGTTGGAAAATCTCCCCGACGAATCTCCCAGGAGGGCCGCACATCTCGGGAATCTCGGAATCTTGTTGAGGGAGAAGTATGCTGTTCTGGGAGTCGAAGGCGACTTTGAAAAGTCCTGCGAAAATTTAGAAACAGCTATTGCATCGTCTTCAGATGATCAGAATACTGTTGCGATATGGCTTGAAGAATTAGCGGACTTATACGATGTAAAGCACGGCAACTTGGGGAGACTAGAGGACCTCGAAACTGTTTGTCGCCTACGAAGAGACAAGCTATTTGCAACGATAGACGATTGTGAACGAGACAGGCGACCTGAAGGACCTAGAAGAAGCAATCGATGCCATCAAGCGATATCTTGAGAAGGCTAGTAAAGAGCATCACCTTGGCCAGAACAGCTCAGTGACTACTCCAACTACCTCGATTCTCTTCATAGTAGTACCGGGGACTTTGCTCATTCGGACGAAGCTGTTGGACTTGCAAGAACTGCTCTGGAAGTAGCACCGAGTAATTGTCTTCCAAGGTACATCCAGCTGCATAACCTGGGCTCTATGCTTCTCAAGAGGGTTCCAAGGAACCAGGGGAATGAATTAGATCCAAACTAAAGGACTAAGTTATTGAGGGAAGCGTTACTGAAAGGTAGAGTAAGTAGCCTGAATTAGCTTAGCTTCGGTAATAAAGAATTCTTTATATATCAAGCTTTGTTTATTCTATTTTATGTCTTTTTCAATAATATCATTTACTTCTTACTTTGCTTTCTGTCCATAGAGGCTATTTTCGGGATTGGTTGTCCCTTGGGCCCTGATCCAATCGATA
>JAAQPG010000054.1:0-109760 GCA_013186905.1 Fusarium udum
GGTGTTTTATTTCCCCCCGAGGCTCCCCTGCAGGGATTGCATTGCGTGGCCCCCAGCTGGGGACAGGACAGGGTCAGAGAACAGAAACCCCTGATGTTCAGAGCCCAAAAGAGGAATCATTCGAGAATATTTCTGGAAGCATTCCACTTTTGGTTTGGTAGACGCTACGAAAGGTGGGCGTGAGCTGTTTAATTCGTCCGTCTTTTTTCACCCCCATCATAATGTCGATCGTCGGGCACTTATCACCCGTTATTATAGCTTCATCCTTCTCAAGAGCAAGGTAATATAGCGGCTATAGCCTCAAAAGGTAGGTCAACCGCATCTAAGTCACCGCTTACAACTATCGAGATTAGGTCCGAGGAAGCCGAAATGTCATTTCATGTTCTTCCTGTCTGTCACTGTGTCATCGCAACAGCAAGGCCATATTCCCAGTTAAGGGCACATCGCCCGACGTAACCTTAATTAACGTGGTTTCAGATAGAGGATCGCCCTCGCTAAAACTCGTCGGTTAGCAGCTTCACTGACACTCACCTTCGGCACTTCACAGAGATAAGAAACGTCTCGAATAAATTAGAATTGACAGAAGAAAAAAAAGGCCAGCCCTACGGATAACGTTTAGCGAAGAGACGACAAGCATTCGACTCCTTGAGCATTGGCGCCGAGGATTAAATCCTCAACGCGACAATGGGGCACAGCGAGTGTTTTTTCCCGCTTCTCAATTGGAGGTAAAGTCTGCAAGGCCCATGAGTCAAGAATAGCGGCGTAGCATTCAAGTCTTGACGCTTGCATCCTGAGTCCTGCAGGATTCTGAGGGCGATCCGAGCATGGTTTGGTCGAGATGCAAAAATAGCCCACCGTAAATATCCTCAATCTGATACAAGACATTGAGTTCAGGTATCGCAAACTGCCAAGATAACTTTATGTGGCAATAATGGCTACATCAATAAAATGAATACAATTTAGAGAACTTTTGAGGCTCACGGATTGCCGGATGAGCTGTGCAATGGTAATCGTCGTACAACATCATCTCTGTGAGACATGCTGTGTTCAATAGTTGACTTGCTTAACAAGCAGTATCCCAGCTTAACCCTGGGCTCTCGTTGAGATTGACAATATTCTCAGGCCACTTGACCTTTATTTCCGTGGCGATTCTCATGTGAAAGCGCCTGTACCATGTCGATTGTTGCAATGGCTCGTGGGAATATTGCTTTTTTTTTTCTTCCAATGGCCTCAAAACCCCACAGATCTTCCCGGCCCGCTGCAGCCCGTCATCTTTCACATCTCAGCTACCGACATGTCGCCTGCTGCACCTCAAACAAAACATAAGAGAAGAACAATAGGCCTGGCAGTCGTGATATACTCGGCACAAGACAGAGCCCGTACAACATCCTCCCAGATGAGTGAGTACATGTGGACCTGTTGCAGGTTTCAGGCTTTTCGTGCACTTGCACCGCACACTCTCCTCCAGTTGGAGGCCTTACGGACATAGAGACCAGACCACCTCGGAATTCCGTCATCCCCGGAGCAGTTGGTGATCCGTCCTGCGGCGGTCGATCCCTAAGGCAAAGAAGCCGAGGGGGGCGCTGTGGAGTGATATCAACTTGGATAGGGCTGTGGGAATCCATCCCCCTCCCCATCGTCTTGACGATTGGGTTATTTCCCCGATGCCCTTTGGGCCGAGATGTGCAATGAGAGAAAGGTCCGCTTCTCCATGCCAAGAGGGCATCGAGCTTTGTATTGGAGGCTTCGGATGAGTGAAGCTAGAGCGGCCGCTTGGCTGATCCGCTTTCACGATGGAAATGGAGGACGCCTGAAAAATGGATCGATGGGGGAGGGAGTGAGTGAATGTCGTTCTCTTCTCTGTGTCTGTCTGGTGATGCCTGTCAATAAGACTCTTTCACCCTCCTGAGTGAGGCGATACTTCCCTTTCTGGATAAATCATGTAAGAGTCATGAATGAGGTCTCAAACTTGTTTGTACAAGTCAGCTGCCCGCGAATGAAGAGCGGTGAGATGTCATCGTAAAACACCAATCCCAAGATGGTGAAGATCGAGAGAAATGTAATCGGAGACAAAGACCAAGCAGATCTCCCATATTAAGCACCCCTTTCCTTGTTCCTCAGCCACATATTTATTACTATTTCTCTACGAACAGTTACGTGTCGCATGACCAACAAGACTACAATGCTCCAGCTGGACCAGCCCTAGACCAGACTTCTCAGGGCGTCCAGTCGCAACACGAGGATGCAAGGCGCCAAGATGACAAAGACAAAAGTGCTTCTGACTATTCCCTCTGATAGACGCGCGGTTCAATTTGTTTCAGAGACTACTGATCAGCCACATACCGTTCTGAGACTCAGATTGGATGTCGTGGTAATTGATAGCCCACTTTTTAATCGACGCCGATGTTTTGATCATGGCTCGTTGAGCATGATTGTATTGGACGAGATGCGATGCTGATCATGTCACTAGAGACACTATCCCCTGAGATTCTGATGTAAAACTGCATATGTAATGATGCTCCGTGCCGGAGGTTCTGGAGCGGAGGCTACGGAACGAACGGTGGATGTGTAGATAATCTCGTGTAGCTATATCTCTGAACGAATCAGCTCCAGAAACCGCCAAAATAGAAACAGTCTATCGACTTCTTGTATCAAACACGAAGTCGAGTGCAGCTGCTATTCAGGGTCCTGCGATGTTGGTTCTCAACTTGACTTGTAACCCGTTCAACGTTGTATCGCCACAGAGAAAACCAGGATATCAGCGGCGTCTTTAGATGTAGAGTTTTCGAGCCGCATTTGCCAAGAGTGCGCCCGTAGCCAATCCCGCCTTGGTGGGCTGAAAGCCACTGCCTTGGAAATCCTCCTGTAGACGAAGGGGTCAGGCCTGTGGCGCGCCTCTCCCGCACACGCAGGGCTGTGCTGCAGCGTGCAGTTACGGGCTCGTTTGGAGTTTTAGGTTTGATAACCTCGTTCAGTTCGGCTTGCACAACGCGAACCCGAATAGTTTCGGTAGACGCCCTGTGAGGAAGACCCCAAAATGAATTACGTGGACTGCCATAGTTTCGAACCTCTAAGAGCAAGGGAATGACAGGGCCCTTTTGGTTTGGCAGAGAGAGATGAGCCTCGGCAGCCCCACCGTTCAGACTTTGATACTCTGTCGACTCCATGATTGCCACTGAGCTTGACTCAAAGGAGAGAATATCCCGGGCGCTATTGGTCAGGACGGATGTACGGATTTAGACAAGGCTTGAGACTGGTGAATTTCAGGAGTAATACAACTGAATTGCATGGCGTTTTACTGTGCTCAGAATTGCAAATTATGCCCAGAGTTGAGAGACTTCGTTTGGATAACATTTTCCGCCTGCTTGACTGACCGTACAATACCTCGTGTGGGGCGTCAAAGGGTAGCCCAGACAGAACATTGTGGAACATGATACAAGAGAAATACTACAGTGTCAAACTCTCGTCGTAAGAAACAACAATAATAAATCTGGAATATCAACAAAAGTTACAGTCATCACCGATTAATTAAGTCAATGCATGAAGGGTCTTGTGATGCCATGTGATGCCATGCCATGGACTGCTGGTCGAGCTTGGATCTTGCAGCTGTCAAACCCCTCGGAATATCGCCCAGATACCTTGCAAAGAGTGCTAAAAAGCCACACTAGCGTAGTGCTATCGAGATCGACAGTGGACATTTCGCGGATGTGAAATAAGTGTTGCTGCGCCTCGTTGAGTCGTCATCAGAGTTCAGAGCATCGATTCACTACCAATTGTTCGTAAAATCACCAAGACAAAGACTCCCACCGGCAGTAGCTCAGGGCGTCAATCTTGGGAAAAGAACAAAAATACAAGTATCCATCCATCCATCCATTCCTGAAACCCCAACGTCGGTGCAACATCAACAGGGCCCCTCGTGCCCGCTTTCTCAAATCAAGGTGCTGACACCGCGCAGGGACTTACCGCTCGGCAGTTTGGGGCGTACCCAGATTTTTTCTTGGCTCAGGTAGGCCTGGCCTTTTGGTGTTGTTCGATAGGGTCGATCGCGCACACGTCCCTTGGCTGCTTGGGGATACGAAAAGCCCACTGAAACAGTGTCGTATTCTTGCCTCTCTCATCATCCGAAACGGCAGCAGAGCGTCAAAACGGCAGTGCGTGACCGCAACGTCAGGGCCGGGCGCCAGGCTCGTGACCTAGACCAAGGCGGCACAGGGCTGAACGAGGTCGTCATTGGCGCTTCAGGGTCTCAACATCATGCTAAGGGTCAATGGTGCAGTGCTAGTCTCAGATTCGGGAGGCCTGTCTATTGGGTAATTTCGATTCACGAGACGATGGCGGGCCCTTTCGATAGCGAAAAACCCTCCATTCAAGGAAATAATGTGCGAAAACAAGCTGGCATGGCTATAAGCCTGCAAAGTCTAAACAAACAATTACAGTAGAGAATCTCCACCATTAATAATCGCTCACGTTGCAACCGACAACTCTGCTGTACTGTTATGCCTCAGAGGATAAGGTATTAACCGTGCCATGGCCTGGTTGTTAGGTTTCGCCTGGCCTCCGCGCCTCAGTCTTTAATCTACCGAAGATTGACGGCCAGGGAGTGAGCCTGCAAAGGCGTGTGAATGAGAATACGACGAACTGACTGCCCTATTCGTAATAGCCTAAAAGGGTCCGAGGGAATGGAGAGCTAAACGTTAGCAGAGGACGTCCCGCGTCCAAAAAGTCAATGGTCTCTGAGCGTCTGCCGGATAGTGGGAGACTTGCCGCTGCCGGGAGATGAAATGAGCGTATGCAGTACATACACACATACGCATACACGTATTCCTTCCCCCAAGAATGGCTGAGTAGGATGACGAACGGTGATGACGCTGAGGCTCAGGTGAAGGTTTGGGGGGAGATGGCAGGATGTGGAAGCATGGAAGCATGAAAGAAGCAGGTACAGAACTGCCGAATGCCTGTCCCGGGCCTCAGACCTTCCTTCTAATAAGAGATAGACAGAGCTACAGTGAAGTGAGTGAAGTGGTGAGTGAAGGTGTGCCACAAGCCGGTAAGTTCGGTAGCTTTGCAGCCATGGCGTTGGTTGGCCTTTTGCCTTTGACACCCTCCCTCGGGGCCTTCAAGTTTACCGAGAGCCCTACGACCATTGCGACAATGGCTTGACCTTGATTTCTGCACCGCATAACAAATTCCAATTTTGTAATTCCGCCGTGGGTCAATTTCTCATTTCCTTTGCCTTTTGAATGTGGCTTTGACGGTCTTGGAATTACCGCCGCCTTCTTGGTCTCGAGTAGATCAACACCTGATTTGGATTGAGATTGACCGAGCTTTTCTCCACGTTTGGCAGATGCATGTAAGTATTTGCTATTTTATTATCCTTCGCTAACAATAGATTGTAACGTTGCTTTATTTTCGACTGAGATGACAAGAGGGAGAAGGAATACAATGGAATATCATTTTTCGCCTATTGTGACGTGTTGGCTGTACAGTATACACATCTTGGCAGTACAAATCTCATCACACCACCAAGACAGCCCTAGGACTGGACAGGCAATTCAACAGATGCCAAGACTGCAATCCCATGGTAGGGCTGAGAGTCAAAAACGAGAAAAAGGCCGCTAAGCTGCCCTGCCGTAGGCGCCGCCAACCAAGTGACCCCCGGCCGAGGTCCGAAAAAGTGTGGCGCGTGTACGAACAAGCCACGAGGGTACATACGCGGGTACTCTCCCTCTCCCCACTTGGTCAAAACTTAATTCTGCCATGCTCTGGGACCCAAAGTGACCTGGACCTGGGAAGTCCACGCACGCACGACTCAGTGCAACACGACAGAATACAGCGTGCGTTGCAATGGAAGTTAGGGATACTGTAGGGCTTAGTACAATACAGGTGAGGTGCAGAGCGGAGTTAGGGACCTTTTACCGCCAATTTCCAGTCATCCAACCATTCATCCCTTGGAGACTTGAACTCTACCGTATGTAGACAGGGACGATCATTTCATGTGCCGGGTTGGTAATCATCTTGTAATCCTCATTAACTTGGTGTAGCTGAGGTTGCGAAACTTGTTGTATTCCAAACGTGGTAACCCAGATTGAACCTGCAGCTTCGTAGCACGTTGATCGTAAACAAGAATCGGTCCTGCTCTGAGGACCACGACTCCATCCTCAACACCACATAATGTAGACCCTCCTTACCTTGGACAAACAACGCCTTGAAGTCTTGGACAACAGCAGTTGGTTGATGCCTTGAGAGAGGGTCACGGCCAAAACTGCCTGCCTCTTTTGGAATGTCGTGCACCCGACGGATTGGATTCGCTCTTTCACGGTGAGGGAGGATCAATCATCAGGAGGAACCAAGCCAGAATGGGTTCATCAAAAGGTCGTATCGAACCGTCGATGCGCTATGCTTTCGCTATCCGCTCCCTTGGCCGGGTGCAGGGACCAGGCCACGACGACTAACACGGACGTCTAAGTGGGGGGACACGACCACCAAGGAATTCCCACCACGTCCGTCGTCCGTGTTGGCTCTCATCTGCTTTTTTTCTCTGGGTCGTGGGATCCTGAACCAGCAAGTCTGAGAGTTGAGTCTGCAAGATGCTGAAACTAGCTGTTTGGCTTGATGGAGACTCTGTACTAGAAACTGATAGTCTAGGCAGCCGAATTGCTTGTTCATGCTAGCGGGCGGAGGCCGCCGTTCTCAGACACATCCATTTCACGAATGCCTTAGGATCTGGCATTTGGTTTGGTTAGGCGGAGTAAAGATTCATGAGGGAACCTAATGAGCCAAGCATCATGAAGCAAGTGACTCGCTAAAAAAAAAAAATGATGAGATGTCAATGAGGACTGAAGGATGAGACTAGACTTGACTAGCTAGGGCTGGAAGCATCTTGACAGCAGCCACAAACTTGGATTGCGTAAACGTGCCAAACAGATGAGCAGAATCAATGACGGACACACGCGCACGCATGCTGCAAGAATTGCCTGTTGTCTATCTAACTGCTTTCACACTATGTGCTCTGTTTGTCTTGTCTGTCGCATGTCGTCAGGCGATCCCTATTGAGGGAGATATCATTCAAGGGGGGTTCCGCTTGGGATGATCCTGGCTCGTTAGGCAAGATCTCCAAACTTCTTTACCCGCGGGGTTTTATCCATGGAGAACATTTCGTAATTCACTTGCAATCCTAAGAGATAGTGCGTTTACGTTTACGTACGTTTGCAGCAATTGCCCGAGAAGGGATGTCACTACAAGGTGCTCTCTTATTCCCGTGCTCTAAAATGTCATTTCGTCTGTTGGAAAGCGCGTGCTCGGCGGGCTTCATGTCCAGTGAGACTGACACAGCGACATCTCATGTCCAAGCGGTTGTACCTAGCTTTTCCTGTGTTTGGCAGGTTACACGAGAGATGGGGCGAAAAACCGTATTTGCAAACGTCCTGTATTCTCTTTCGCGCGGTTGACACAATTAGGCTCTTGTCGATACTGCTGATCTTGGTTTGAATCAGCGTAGTCGAGTCATTTACCCCGTATCTTCCATGCCATCGGTCGCTGACCAAGGAACGATAAATTAAAATGCTCCCACTCACCGCTGAGCCTCAATATTCGAAAGCCAGAGCGCTCTTGGCATTTCTTTTGAGGCTGGAATGTGCCAATGACAATGAGATAAAAGGTTTCGCTCCAGGTCGCGACCGTTGACCGAGCACCGTCGGTACCGTATTAACGCAAATAGGTTCAGGCTCTGGCAGTCTGGCCGTGGCGCGCGTGGGTTAGGGGAAAGCCCCAACCGGCCGGCCACGAGGTTGATGACGAGGCGGCATAGAGGAATGACGGCGTATTAAAGGCCAAGACGACCGCAAGGCGACTCCAAGCCACGATATTCGTACAGTCAAAGGGGAGAATGCCCAGACTCAGAATGCCCTGCTCGGCTGTAATCTGCGAGGTGTTATTCGAATCACAACTGCCGTTGGCAAAAAGTGTATTATAGGGACAAGGCGAAATATCCATGGGTTCTTTCTGGCTGTTGGTGGGTTTGAGGCTAGGAATAGCTCCGGGAGGCGGACGGGATGCACTTGAATGGCGAGATGCGGAAACGGAAGCAAAAAAGAACCAGCCGGCAACGGAGCAGGGAAGAAGCCTGTCCTATCTGCAATGTCGTAGGGCGTGATTGTGTGAATGTGAAGCATCTCGTGCAGATGCTACCACCCACGGCCGTTTCTATGAATATGCATCATGGCCGTCGACGTCAAGAGCAGGCAGGATTGGGTGGACAAATGTGCGTATAGCAATACCGATTCAGTGGGTAGGTTGGGTCGCGCAGGTGAGCAAGGGATCATGACTCCATCTCAAAGGTGAGAGAGGTAAGGCAAGGTAAGGTCAGATACTGTACATTGGCCGACAGCCAAGATCTGGTACCCTGCTAGACCAACACCCTCAAGGCGTCCAACAACGCTCCATTGACTGCCCTGCCCTACACCCCTCTCCCCGCGGGAGGCTAACCCCCAGCAACTTGTGCTCCGCCCACACCCAAGTGCCCAGTCAGTCCAGCCCTCCAGGGCAGAGAAGAGCAGCGCGGGGCTACAGGGCATGGTGGTATTCTGATGGAGCCCATCTCAAACGAGAGTCCGTAGGGCAGGGCATTCCAAGACCTCTCTCAGGAGCAGCACCGTCGGAGCAGGGGTAACCCCCTGTAAACGACTTGCGGGACCCTTTCTAAGGTCGACAACAATAGCGGAACGCAGAGCCAGATTGATACCGCACCCACTTGTTCTGTTCTGTTCTGCCCCTCTTGTCTGTACGGAGGACCAAATGAGAGACAGTTGGGAAAGGTAAGCAGCTGGACTCCTCTGTAAGACGATTCTCAGCATTAAGAGAGGTTGAGTGTAATACGGCGTTTTGTGTAAGAGCCAAGTGGAGGAGCTATCACATCACCTCTCTTTTTTTTCTTCACCAAATCTTCTTGAGATGCAGCCCATCATGATCTTGACAATGGGAGCTAGCGAATCTGTGGGTGATTCGAACTGACAGTTGTTGGTAGCACATGCAAGCCCATGGATGAATAGGATAGGATCCTTTGACATGCCACTGCACACCCGTTCCGTCCCTGTGCCTCAATAACTGTGTTGTATGTAGAGAAAACGCACTGATGCTACAGTACAAGGGACGGATATGCAGCTCCATCTTGAGCAAGCGAACGGGTGACGATGGCATGGCATGTCTGGCAGTTGACAGAACAGTCTAGTAGGTAGACTAGAGGGAGAGAGTCTTGTTAACAAAACAGAAAGACGTTGATATTGCACTCGTCTTGGCTTCGTCTTTTGGCAGCTGGTGGATGTCCTCACACCCCCCTTCATCGGCAGATGCTCACTCCCCCGTCTTGCTGCTCATGCTCCCACCTCTTTTACCCTTCTTCAGCTTGTATCTTGTTCCCCTCCGTCACATCTTATTACCACTTTCGAATAGTTCAAGAACGGGAATAAGCTGTTGACAAGAAACGAGGCGTGCAGATATCGTCATTGCTACCGCCACATTTGATTTCACGTTGCGTTGCATGGTAAGGCAAGGTTGTCTCTGGGCTTTTCAAATCTCCAGAGCTTTTTGCCCTGTCATCCATATTTTTGCACTCCCGGGCCCCATCTTCAGCCCTCCCCCCTTCTGTACCGTACCCTACCAGCTGCTAGCCCAGTTCAGACTCACCCCTATGATCCACCCCCGTAGGCGTATCTACAGGGTTGTCGACAGCGCTTGCCGACGCCAGGAACAGTGAGTGTAACAGCGCCAGAGCGCGTCAACGTCAACGCTGGATCTCCCATTAACCTGAGGTGCTTGATGCGTAAGGTGCAGTGCAGATTGAACTTATTAGCCGCTTTGCCTCCCACCTTCCCTTTTCCCATCCGATTCTTCTATACCACATCCCGCACTTTGTTGGTTCTTCATATTGGATCTGTTTTCTTCTACCTTTTTCTTCATTCTTCTCATTCTATCTACAACCAATAAATTATATACTCCCAAAGTAAACAACAGCATTCCTCCACTTTCAAAACAGCATCCCCGATACGCTCTGTCATTCGTCGACCTTTTTTTTGCTACGGCATTGGCGGACGCGGACCCAGCTGCACCAGGTTCTGCAGAGCACCTATTGTGTCTTGGACTGACCAGACGGATACCCCGAAGCCATCATCGCCACACACACAACCACCCCGTACCGTAACACCCTAGCACCAACAACATCGCTTGTTTATTTCGGTCGGATCTTCAGAGTAAAAAAAAAAGGAGGCCGCAAACGGGGAACAGAAAAGAGGTCATCAACAGTTTAACCGAGAAACCGTTACATTCTTGACAACCGTCTATTCTATGACGGATTAGTCTCGGGCCTATGTCATCCTAGCTTCAGCCTCCCTTAACTTCAGCTGTCATTGTCTTGCCTCTGCTCCATCTTCAGCTAGAGTCATCCCAACTGCCAAGCTTCCCAATTTCACAACAGCAACCATGGCCTTTCCTCCTCAATATAGAGAGCCTGCTCCGGCTCTCCCGAGCATTATAGTCCCTACCTCAGGCGACCGTTTTCGAAGCCACGCGAGTCATCACCACGAATTGCCTTTTAGTGGGAGCCCTGCCATGTCAATACCTGGCATGCCACCACGAGACGACGTTCCTCCACCACTACCTCCTCCTCGGTATCCCGGCTTCGATCAACCTAGTGCTTTGGCTGAAAGTATGAGAGAGAAGCGGGAATATGCTCATGGCTCTTTTGCAAGTGGTTACGGAAGCATGAACTCATCATTTCATGAAGATCACCCGAGCTACCAACGACGAAGCAACACAGGCGCTTTCGGCGAACGAGATGAAGGTTATGCCAGTTACTCATCTACAGATAGGTATGGCTTATAATGCAACTGGCATTGGTGCAATTCAAGCTTTCAATGGCTTGAAAAAGCTTTGGATCAATGAACTAACATTGTATAATCACAGGTCCCGAGAATCTGCTCCCAGTGGCTTCGGCCGCCTACACAACCACTTCCAATTCCAGTCCCCTGCCGATATACATGGAGATACCCTCAAGAAGAAGCTTGATCAAACTCGTCCTTTGGAAAAGTCACCACCTCGATCACTTCTTAGCTCATCAGCCAACGAGCTCCTCTCACGAAGACCTTCAGTGGAAGGTCGATTCCCCCCAGCCCTTAGTGTTCCAGTACAAGTACAGCTTCCCATACACTCTCGAGGCATTCTAGGATCTCCCGCAAGGTTGACCGACACACCAATTCACTCGGCCATCTCTCCTCGAAGCACACCCTTCTATCATGGTGATAGATCACCAAATGATAGCTCAGATATCGATCGTTCACCTCGAACACGAACAAAGAGGAATAACAGCGATGATGCTACTTCAACAAATAGCTATGACTTCACTGGAGCAGAAGATATGGAGATGGAAGATGGACAATCTCTCAAGCGACTACACATTGATGATGCTTATATGCCAGGCGGTCAAAAGAGACGGGCGGCCAGTCCTAATGATGAGCACATGCTTGGCATGCCAGATATGTCTCGACGCCGCGACATGAGCTCACGCGGATCTCCTCAAGGTCGATACAACTCTCTTTCTCGAGGTGTCACTATGCCTTCAGTCTCAACTTCACGTTCCAACTCATACATTTCCAACATGTCAATGTCGATGCACCCTGCTGGTCTTGCAACCGCCAATTCGTTCGGTCGACGCTCACCTGTGGGCCCCTCTCCTGGTGGCATCTCACCTACATCTTGCAATTCACCTTACACAGCTCCCGTATCACTCAACCCAAGCCCTCGAACCTCCATCTCTGGCCGGGGATCAATTCACTCTAGGACCGTTTCGGGTGCCAGCACACGTAAGATCACTGAGGTGCAGAAGCCTGGCGGAACTAAAGTGCAAGGCTTCTTCATGTGCGAGTGTTGCCCCAAGAAGCCTAAGAGGTTCGAGACGATTGAGGAACTCAAGTAAGTCAGATTTCACACTCAGCAGCCCCACTTCAGATGAGGCTGCGTGAGATTATAGGACTCCCCGTGTGCGTTTCAATGCTAACCAACAACTAGCGCTCACGAGGCTGAAAAGCAATACGAGTGTTCGTTCTGTGGCAATCGTTTCAAGAACAAGAACGAGGCAGAGCGCCACCAGAACTCACTCCACGTGCGCCGTCATTCATGGTCATGCTCAGCTCTCTCCGGATACGATAGGGCTTTCCATGATTCTACTAACAGACCTGGCGAAGCTGACACCTGCGGGTACTGCGGCGATGAATTCCCACGATCTGGACGTGGCCCTGGTACAGGTGCCTTGAGTGGTGGTAATGCGCCTCGGCACGCCACGGACCAGGACTGGGATGAGCGTATCAGGCACCTGCAGGAAGTGCACAAGTTCCGAGAGTGCAACTCGTCCAAAAAGTTCTTCAGAGCGGACCACTTCAGACAGCACCTCAAGCACAGCCACGCGGGCACCAGTGGAAAGTGGACCAACATGCTGGAGAATGCCTGTATGTTGGAGGAAGACCCAACTCCCCGGTAAATCGACACAGTACAGTACAGGTTCGGCCGCGGATGGGCACCAGAGAACAAAGACCTACAGGTTCGGCCGCCAAATGACGAGTCAATGCTAAAGCGCTGGGTGGGTGTTGGTGATTCAAGATAAGTGGAGGATCAGTCGGAAGAGGGCGGGGTACAAAAAGGGAATCGCCGGCGCCCAGAGAAAGGAAAAGGATCAGTGGGTCAGAATCCATGGAGCTTCCATCGGAAGATCAGCTTCGAAACACTGCCCAAGCAATCGATCAGCGTTTTGCAGTCAACGAGCCGTTGGATGTTTGGAAACAACAAGCCGGCGGCAAATGTACGACGTTTCGCCCGCAACAGACCACCAGCTATCCAAACAGTATCTGGACTGGCGAGGCCTACGACAGACGCGGAGAAAACTTTGTATCGCGTGGCCGGATTGCCGCATGATGCAGATGCGGCAAGTCCAAAACGAATCAAGGTGCCGCTCCAATGCAGCCGTTGATCTCGGATCAATTGGGGTATTCCGCGTGCACCTAACGCGCGTAGGGATGCGGTTGTCCGCACCCAACCATTGGGCTGCCTCTCAGGGCTGAAGCACGAATGTGGCAGTGCTGTCGGAAGGGAGGGACAACGGTCAAATGCTACCCTGGCATGTTCCGTTGCATCTACGATTATTGCAACAGCGTTTTAACGTTTTACCGGCAGCTCCAAGCGACATGGAATCATTGTCTGTGTGCAGACTCGCAGTTGTGGTGACTAATCAACCACGGCCTTCTGATCCAGGGTTCGGGTGGAAGGGAGGCTCCATTGCCCGACAAACCTGAAATGCACATGGCGAAATGAGTTTGACGATGGATGAAAAGCAGGCGATGGCACAAATGAGAAGACGCAGGCCTGGGGCCATGTGTCTGTGGAAGCGCTACTTTCTGACTGGGCTTGAGATCCCTGCCGACAACCCAGTCACGGATGAGCTACACGACTGCCGGAGTTTGGTAATGGAATGGAGTACATACAAGAGGAGATTCATGGCAGAAAAGCCCAGGCGTTGTCTTTAGAGGTTAGCACTTCAGCTAACGCTCACCAACAAGCGAGCGAGGATGTCGGCAAGTGAAATGGGGAGGACAAAGGCTTCACTTCGTATACATATTAGCTGGCACAGCTTGATGCTGATGTCGCATGCATCATCTTATGGGTCACGGTACAAAAAGGTTCAATCATGGTAACGGTTACGGTTCATTGGCGCGGCATTTGGGACCCATGGCATTGTTGTTTCATATTATTATTCGAGATTTCAGGTCAGGGACATATCAGACTCGGTCATGTAGATATAAAGTAGTCTGACAAGATAAAAAATGTAGTTCGAATTCTTAATACCTCAGTTGTCTCTGCAGTGTTCTGTTCTGTTCAACCATTGTGACGCGATGCACCAGCCATTTGCAGTTTGTGAAACATAGCGTACCCAACGGTGAGGTTGCGGCCGTTGCAGGGACCAGGAAAAGACGGCACATACAATTTCTTTGTAAGGCTTAGTTGGAACTTGGAAAGATCTACGAGGCTTTCCAAAGGGCATTCACTCATCAAGCCTGAACATCAGAATTAAATGCAGAATTGCCTCGGGCACCGGCAAGTCCATTATCAGACAAGAGCACAGCGGAATTGAAGCGCATAGCACCCCCCTTTGGGCAATTCGTGTCGCGTAAAATTGTCTGTCTGTTCAGCTGAAGGGTCTAAAAGTTCAGCTGGCTGGGTTTGACGTTTCTAAGACCACCCTATACGCGGAACTGGAATCGATCACGTGATAATTCGTATAATTGAACTGTTCGGGAGGTGCTGTCTGGGGAGCTACGAGGTACATTCCATTCGTGGGATAGTTGATGGATTTATCTGACGGAAATAGATGAGACGATGGTTGCTTTGAATTGAAGATGGGATTTTGAGAAAGTGTGGCTGGTGAGAAGCTCAAGATGGAATGTGGCGTTGTATGGTATGGCGGGGTAAATTGATGTGGCGCAGAGGTTAATGTGGAAGGAGGGGCAAAAGATGGAAAAGTTGTGGAAGTCATGATTCACACCGAGGTTGAAGCTTAATTCATTTTACTTCCTCGGGTTCGAGTTTTGCATCCATGACTGATCTATAAGAACCACTTTCTTTTTGACTGTAGAGACTATCATTGTTATTGAAATACCAACATATACGAAGCGATCTAAGAATATCCAGGCCACTATTGCGACTTGCGACAGGCGCACAATCTGGCAGAAGACGATTCCACAAGCGCCGATCAGGCATACAAGGTTTTCACATCGAGGGATAACCAGGAGGACGATTCGAAGCCACAGCAGTGGGAGGAATTCGGCCACAGATTTGAACCAGGAGAGCTTGAACTTCTCAAGCAAAGTATCGCCCAAATGGCTCTCAGCAGGATCGACGGTCAGGATGAGCTATTCGTCGGAGGGTAGGTCTCTCACCACTAAACAATTTACGGACATGCAGTGCTAATTATTTCCCAGGCTCTGGGCTTTGCGCCGCTCAGACTCGCTGACGGATCGTCGCATCACGCATGTCCTCTCCCTCGTCCCATTCGACATATCAAGCCTCAAAAACTTCAAGGACGAACCGTGGATCGATTACGGAAAAGACCTACAACACCAAGTTATCGACATTGACGATGTGGAGGACGCTGACTTGCTGATTGAGCTGCCCAAGGCTGTCGGATTTATCGAGGAAGGTCTAGGCGCGACCTGGCTTGCGAAGGATGAGGAGGATGGGGGCGTCTCGTTAGAGAAGGGTGTCGAGGACCTCGATATTGGAGAGAAGAAGAGGAAGAAGAAGGGAGGCGTCTTTGTTCACTGTGCGGCTGGAAAGTCGAGATCTGTTTCGGCGGTTATTGCTTACTTGCTTAGGCGATATCCAAGCCGTTTCGACCCCAATATCACGCCAACTGCCATTTCAGATCCGACCCACTCGGTTCCCCAGACTGGGGAGAAGCGTTCGAGAAAGGATACCGCTAAAGAGGCTGTCCATGCTGCACTTACGTTTGTGCGCAGAACTCGACCCATGGCTGAACCTAACGAGGGATTCATGGAGCAACTAGCCTTGTGGTGGGAGATGGGTTGCCCGGATGATGTCGAAGGACACCCTGTCTATCAGCGGTGGGCTTACAAGCGCGAAATTGACGAGAACCTTGCAGTGGGCCAGGCACCGACAAGGCTTCGTTTCGAGGATGAAGAGACCCAGCCCCGTGATGACTCGGGTCTTAGTCTACGATGTAAGAAGTGCCGTCGAGCTTTGGTCACGGCACCCTTCATTGTGGAGCACAAGCCCTCTGACAAGAAGTCCTCGGCGTCTACATGCCAGCATTACTTTGTCGAGCCACTTAGCTGGATGCGCGGGGTCCTTGAACAGGGAGAGCTCAACGGAAGATTGTTATGCCCCAATGCAAAGTGTGGCGCTGGTGTAGGCCGGTACGACTGGAAGGGCTTTCGGTGCTCCTGCGGCGGATGGGTGACGCCGGCGTTCTCGCTGCAGAAGGCGAGGGTCGACGACGTCGTCAAGCGGCCGGCGACTCAGAGCATGGGGATCCGGATGCCGCCCGGGTTAGCTCCACGGAGCGGAAACTTGTGAAGACAAGCAAGGGCGGAATTACTACCAACCAATACTACACAAGAGCGCCGCATGAACACCGATTCAGGCCCATGTTACCGATCCGTGCCTTGAGACCTGACCTCCGCGGACCCGTTGTTATGTCCGGTGCTTAAGGCATGCCGCATATTGCTTGACAGGTCCGTCTGGACATGGAGCTTTGCCCTTCTCGAGATATATTCCGCTCTGGCATGATGCATCACTCACGGCGAGCGAGCCACTGGGAGAGAGGGAGCAAAAGCCGGCGGGGTACCAGGCGGGATCAAAAGCCCTAGGGCTTACAGGGCGTGAGGTGTGCGCCGTGGAAGGGAGAAGAGAAAGTGTGTCCTGGCGCATTTTGCAACTCGTCGTGGATAAGCCGGGAGACTCGGGCTGCATGAAGAGGGGATCTTCGCAGAGTAGATGGTTCCTGGGAGACGAAGTCCGACGGAGAGAAAAGGGAGTCCGAGTTCGGGGTCCAGTGAAGACTCAAGGCATCAGCACTAGACCTCGTTGGAGTGTCGTAGCACCTTTCTACCTGCCAGAGATCAGATCAACATCCAAGCAGAAGAGAGAGTAACATGCGCACGCCTCTGTCTATACATACAATAGAGCCCTACAACTCTGCATGAGCAGATCCTTCGAATGTTTAGCTCCATGATTCGACGTCTTGTTGTCTTATTTCCATGTGGATCTCTTTCTCCATGACCGCTCTCCTTCCAACTATCTAATCTAATCGAGGCAATTCTAATGACAGCCCTAGCTCGAATCCTTCTATATGGCCCGGCGTCTTACATAGCTCGATCCACCACGGAATTCCGACATAGCCCAGCCACTAACTAACTAACTGACTATAGGGCTGATCCCAGGATTTAAAACCATGAAAAAGAAAACAAAAGAAGAAATCACGAAGCCTGAATACGCTGCGCTTACTGAATTACCCCGTTTCGCCTTGGTCTGAAACCCACATCGGGCGTAAGCCAGTCAGCATCACCGTCTTCACCTTGCTTGGTTCAAGGATCGCACTCATTGTGGGAAGAACCTTGGATGTGAGCTTGTACAGCGGGGACATTTTTGTCCAAAGTGCTCTTTTCTACCTATCGTTATTTGATCTATGATGCGTCAAGGCGGAGAAAAAAGAAGACAGCGCTGTCTTGGCGGTTCCGCTTACGCCCGGCGATTGCCCTTTGGGGTATATACTTTATCTGTTTGTCTTACAGCCTTTTGGGGATTGTATTTAGCCCTATTTTGTGTGCAGAGTTGGAGTTATCTAAACGCCATGCTTGCCGGGTATAGCTTCGATGTTGGTCATAGCTCCCCTTGTCTATTCTCATGACGTCTTTGCTCGCATCTTGATACCGCTTTTGACCTCGAGGTTATTGATCATGGGGGAGTGATACTTGATAGTATGGACTAACTAGTTTTCTGGAGCTAACTAGTTAGCAACTATCTACCCGCAACATGCCTCATCGACGGGTGCATCTTACTGCATGACACGTTTTTCCCATCTTGGGTTAGAGTGTGCAATGACAACGAATGTTATACGCAGTACGAAGCGGTCCTTCAGAGATGCAACGGTGCGAGCATAGCAAAGCGAAGGAATATGAACTATACCTCGGTCTTGTTCATGAACTGACCACTTGAGAGTCAGCCCTATCTTGTAGCCTGCTTCATACAAAGTTCTTCCACCAAGGCCCTAGAACAAGGACAGAGTAGCACTCATCTATGCTCCTTCAACATGGAGGGGCGTGGTATAAACCGTCTCTTTCTCTCACACCCCCTGAAAACGATACATGCTTGTCTGACAGCATACAAGTACCCGGCCTGCGAAGTTCGTTTGTCTATCCCCGAAGGGAAAGGCACGCGTTTTTTTCTACCTCTGACTGCAACCCCAACCCACCGGAAGGATTTGTAGCCGTTGGACCCTTTCGAGAGATCTGCGGGAAGTCTTTTTCCCTGGGGTCTTCGCTGTCAACACCCTCGGCATTCCCGATTTATGAAACCTGGCAAAGCATGAAACTTGATGGGAGCCTTTATAGAAACAATGAGAATAAACTCTATTTTGAGAGGGGGAGCTAGTTACTGCATGGTGTCATACCCTCCGTTGCCGATGAGATTCGGTCTGTGTGGTTGTATTGTATGGCGTGGGAGCTAGTTTGCTTGTGTGCTCTTGTTGTTGTCGCGCGATCACTGTGACGAGCCCAAGCCGTCGGTACTTGGCGTAGACCGCTTTCTCTCAGAGAGAAATATCTTGGAGAGTCACATGTCTTGTTTTGCATGTCTCATGTCAGCCCTATAATCACGCTGTGGAGTATCTCAGACTCGGGGACTACTGTACAAGTCATGGACTGAAAAGACCACAATCTGTGGCTTGTTACCAAGGAAAAAGAATAAATGACGCTATTCTATATCGTGTCATTGCATGCGACGGCATCTAGGATGATTCAGGTCCTTGCAGGAGTAGTGCTCTCAATGCATGTCACTCCCCTCAACCTTTCGATCATCATGTATATCTGCAGTCATCACCTAGAGAAAAATCCATCCTCTCTCCACGGTTGTATTACAAACAATGGAATGATTCTAAATTCTTATTCTCAACATGATGAATCCTTCTGACTCGCTTTTCGCGGTGAAGCTTCTACATCTCGGATCCGAAGCTCTCGAGGTCACCGAGTCTATACGCCTACACCTAAGAGCTAGATGCCGTGATTCTGCGGAGGGTCTTACAAGGATGTAAGCTACTAGAAATCGTCACTTTGACACCGCTCCACGATGGCTTTTGTCTTTTACTTTCTGCGCGGACGAGCCACTGGTGAGCCGTCATGATACCCCCTCCATTGGAACTCGACGATAACTGATCAATCAGACCTCGAGACAAGCGAGCATCACATCACAGTTATAATCACAGTATTGAACTTGTATGCCCTCTGAGTGGGAGTTGTCGCGGCTCTTCCAGCTCTTGTTTTCCAAGCCAAAAGATGTAAAGTAAGCACTAAGTAGCTCAGACGCCCCGCACCCTGAGGGTCACATCCCATGGCCCTTTTCTTGCTATCCTATCCTGTCAGACGTTTTAGAATGCGAGATCAGTACAGGAATTCCCATGTCGTGTGTTTACTAGCATCGGGCGAGTTGTGTGTGTGCAGTCCCTACGCTGAGACCAATCATGGTGTAGTTGGTCTGCATGGGAAAACTTGAAGACCAATGCAGCTGTTTCAATAAAAGGGCATAATCGTCGGCATAATGGCACGCCAAGATTGGATGTTCTTTGCGCTTGTGGCTTGCGTCGTAACGAGACCGAACGTTGGAAAGGCTAGCGTGGTGATGCCGGAGTTTACGGTTCACTGGTAAATCCGTGACATGACTTGACTTGCCGAAATAGGAAGCCAGTTATAATGAAGAAAAGTAAACTAACTGATGTGATATGTAATGGCGAAATCTCTGCAGTTTGTGGAGAGTGGCTTGAGGATGGTGGTATACGAGTAGATCAGGGCCCACACGACGGGAATTCTGAGGGACAGGTTGAGATGAGAAACTTGACTAAGTCGTTACAAAGAGTTTGAGATGCATGCAGGTTAATTATAGAGCGGCAAAGCAGCTGAGTTGCCACTGAGTTGCAACGAGATTGTCGATGTAACAAGTGTGAAGTGATTGCCTTCACATGGAACGTTTCTTCCCGTGTAGGATATGAGAGGTATCTGACCTTGGTTTTCAGTCAAATATCAGGCCCTGATATAGGGTACTGGAATAAACTTGACAAAAGGTATCCTAAACTCAGCAAAGGTACCCTAAGAATAGCAAAGACATCCTAAGCTTATGCTAATTTACCTAAGCCTTTTTATTATTTAGGATCACAGCAAGTTTGGTCGTCAATTCTCTACCTAGGGGTAGATAGCAAAAAAAGCACAAGGTTCTATGAAGTTGTTTGTCCCTCTCCAGAGGAATAAAAGCTGTGGTTTCATGAGGGGTCCGTTGCCAGTCGGAGGGTGGGTCGGATCGACTTTTAGTCTTGTGTGTCGAACTTTTGATTGTCGGTATTCAACCAGCATATTGTAGTTGTTCCCATTCCATGGCATCTCCAGCCACACTACTACTCCTTCAAATGCCGGGTTATGTTCTGGGAAGATAACAGGAACCGCCGATGGATCAGGACCGTTATACTCGGCATCCCCTGTTGAAAAAAGCACGGTTGAAACGGGACCTCCTACAAGAGACGACGATATACTTCGGCGGTAGTAAATTTCGTGATACACTCGATTCATGTTGTCGAGACGTACTACCCTGATATCTGTGGCTCGAGGGACTGTCGTGACGAACATCCTGCAGCCCTCGAGTTGCAAGAAGCGCCTGTCATGTTGAAAGAGTACCTTTGGTGGTGTCTGAGTGTCCCAAGTCGGGAAACCAGGGTGGTCCGGACCCGCCGTCAAACAGCAGAGCCCATTCTATATCATCAGTGAACCATAATAAAAGTATGCTACGGCTGGGAATACTAACCTAGAAGTAGGCGTTGACGGACTCAAGGTCTTCCTCGTTGGCGAGAACGTACTTCCTGAGCTTCACGAAGGGATCGTGGTTTGGTGGCTCAGGATGACGGCGAAATCTCTGAATCTCGCATATACCGTCCGAATCAAGACTGATGAGAAGACATCCGGGGTCTTTTAGACGGAATCCACAGACTGGTAAAGCGTAGCCACGCTCCCAACGCGCAATGCCAATGCGGGAGAGATTCTTTTCGATCACAGGGTTACCCGCAGAAACAAAACCTTGCAAGTCCAGTAACTGCGCCCGATTCCAGAGAGAGGCATCTGGACAATAAGATCGAACCATATCAATAAGTTCCATAGGAAGTCTGCCGAGGCGTTGCGCTACCAATGCTACGGCCCATCGGCTGACATGGCGAGGTCCAGGGATGTCCAGTTCTTTGGGGAAAATATGCATCAAGTCGAGTTTGCGCCAACCCATAGCTCTCCTGAAGCAATTCATTTCGGCTTGCGACCGTTGTAGTCCCTGGGGCGTGAACAGCATGGTGAGGAAACAGTACACATGTAGGAACGTGCATCTTGTATCGTCCATGATAATCCGATTCGGTCTCTGTCTCCAAATGACCATACTCCTCCAGTTTCCGGTAGGATAATTAAGACAATAAAATACAACCGCTGATGGTTCTGTATCGTCGATCAGTGCCTGGCAACCGTCGCACCGAGTGTCACCAAAGATGGCGAACATTGTATCGATGAATAAAGATAGGTAGATGCTGTGTTGATGCACAAGTTTGAGTATGAATGGCCTGAGAAGAGATTTACCTGAACTTACCTAAGTGTCTTCATCATTTAGGATAGAGGTCCTGAGTTTTCTTTCCTCCCCTTGGGGGAAAAGGAATGGCATAGCATGGTGAGAGAAGGGACTTATCCTTGTTCCTGCCCCTGAGCTCCTTGCCTTGCCCTCAGGGAGCAAGACTTTTAGAGGATGCTAAACTAAACTCAGCAAAGACTCTACTAAACTTAGGCTAGACTTGCCTAAACATTGTTATCACTTAGGATCAACCACCCCAGCTTGCCTACCTTAAGCTTGGACTGGCTGCTTGCCCAATACTCCCAACGTTCACGAATCCTCCAACAGAGCGTGTAGTAAAATCGGAATATTTGACACAAGAGCTGTCGAACTTCGAAATGTGAATATATGAAGGCAAGCCTACATCTAGCACGACAACCGCCGCACAAAAGCACCTCTAATCTTCTCGCAAACTCCAACACCAACACCAGCAGCGCCGTCTCCTATTATCGACTCGGCGCATCAGAGGGCACAGAGGGGAAATAACCAGGCCTTGATGCTCGTTCTCGATCAGCTTTCGCCGCTTCGGCTTGTCGCTTCTTCAGCAATCTTTGCTGGTAAAACGCCCTGTTTCTGTCAGCATGCTGCCTCTCAAGCAAACAAACAACGTACGTTTTCAGCTCAAATACACGCGGTTCCTCCTCAGCAGGGGGAGTTTTGTCTTCCTTGTCCTAAAAAAAAGTCAGTGGTGTAAAGACAAACTGGCATATATACTCACCTTGTCTTCATCCTTCTTCTCATCCTTCTCCTCCTTGTCTTTCTCCTTATCCCCATCCTTTTCCTTCTTATCCTTATCTTTCTCCTTCTTCTCTTCTTTCTCTTTCTTCTTCTTCTGCTTCTCCTCATACTCCTTCTTAACCCTCTCCTTCTCCTCCTCTAACTCCTTCTCCCTCTTCCTCTTCGCAGCCTCCTCATCAATCTTTGGCGTGCAAAAGTACCGATCCTTGAGGTGAACCGGACAAACAAAGAAGAAATCCTACCAATACCAATCACATAAGTTTTAGCTTACAAAGGGATCAGCTGTATTTGCTTTTTTTGTGTTAGTATCCCGCATACCTTTTGATCAGGTGTGATTAGCACTGAGGTGCTCGACTTGTAGCAGATATCGCATGCTTTGGCCGCTGTATCAGCAACCTTGCGGAGCGTGTAGATGTTGGGAAACGTAGTCGCCATGATTGTGATTCAGAAATCGACAATATTGTGAGACAAAAAAGATTTGTTTGTTTACTATGGCACCTGACGGCGGCTCGTATCACACGAGGTTCGGTGAATAAGGCTGGACTGGGTTGGGTATCGCGGGGAAGCGCCCCCTTCGACTTTAACGTCAGCACCTAATAGGGCGGAGCATCCCCTGAAAGGTTGGACAACAGCGCCTGTAACCCGCCAAAACTAGCGCCAGTCCCTGACTAATAAGCGCCCGCCGTCATGAGTCGCTATCTTATCGCACTTTGCAGGAGGAAATATGATGACCTATGCATATCCGATCGCCACAACCAACTCCTAACAATCCCCTTTCACCCAATTTCTCAACCCCCAATCTTTTAAAAAAGCAGTGTTACAATTCACGGCAAGGCGATTGGATTCAGTCATGGGCAAAATGCTCGATACGGAGAAGCTGGGTTCGGTATTTGGAACCCGGCCGGATATTCTCGAAGGAATTCAGAGAGCAGCAGGTAAACAATACCCCTGAAGATGTTATTCGCGAAATACTAACCCTGGAGTCTAGATACGCCTGATCGAATTGCTTTGTTCAACGAAATTGCGACTCATGTTTACGATCAGTTGTTAAATGGGGGAAGCGAGCCTGCGCATAAGAAGAGAAGAGTCGATGTTCAAACAAACGGAGCCGCGAATGGTACAAAGGCTGTCAAGACCGAGACGAACGCCGCAGATGAGACTGTCATTCTCGAAATCAAGGAAATTTCAGTTTCCGTGCCCCAGAGGAAGAAGTTTGAGTTGTGTTTTACAGACGGCCATATCTACGCTCGCGCGCCAAACACAACAGCACCGATCCCAGCTATAACCTACGCGTGGTCAGACATTGGTACGCGTTATCGCACTGTTGTTCTGAGGTCCATGCTAATCTTGCGCCAGAATATGCTTTCTACCTCCCTGTACCCGAGAAGAACCAGGTCCAGCACAACTATGTCATTTTCCCACGAGGAACATGTCTTCCTTCCAAGACGAACCCCCCGACCGAAGAGCCACTCGTGTTTACAGTTCCCGCGACTCCGCCCAAGCAGGGCACGATAGGTGGACCTGACGCTGGAAGCGCTGCTGCAGTTTCGGACAACTACAAGTCTTTGTTCCACTGGGCTTTGAACCGTCATCTCAAGCCCAATGGCGTCAGCATTACTTCAGCCGACCCCAACAAGTTCCAGAGCATGGTTCGACAACCCCATCGACCAAGCGAGAAAGCCGTGCATGTCAAGGCCTTCAGGGGCTCCAAGGATGGGTACCTTTTCTTCCTCGAGAACGGTATTCTCTGGGGATTCAAGAAGCCAATGATGTTCACCCCCCTAAGCCGAATCGCCGCGACGAGCTACACCAACATTCTCCAACGAACATTCAACATCGCAATCGAGGTCTTTGCGGGCGAAGGTGATGCGACCGAAGAAGCTGAGTTCTCCATGCTGGACCAGGAGGACTACAGCGGAATCGACGATTACATCAAGAAGCACCGTCTCCAAGATCGTAGTATGGCCGAGCAGCGAAAAGCCAAACTTGAACTCGCAGAGAACCGCGGACCCAAGAAGAACGGCGAAGAGGCTGGAGACGACGCACTAGCTGCAACTGGCATTTCTGAACTTGCAAAGGCGGAGTTGGACGCCGAGCAAGCACTACAGGATGAAGAAGATGAGGATGAGGAGGACTACGATCCTGGAAGTGATGCGGACTCTGACGGTTCAGGAGAGTCTGATGATGATGACAGTGACGACGACGACGACGACGAGGAAGACGAGGAAGACGAGGAAGACGAGGAAGACGAGGAAGACGAGGAGGATGCAGAAGGAGAAGCCGAAGACGGCGATGAACACGCTGAAGGCGAGGAGGAAGAAAAAGAGCAAGAGGAGGTTAAGCAGGAGCCAAAGCCTGTCAAAAGAAGCCGAAAAGCTGCCCCTCAGCCAACAGAACCTGTACCACCACCACCAAAACCCGCCAAGCAACCCGTTCAGCAGCCCGTCGTGAAGACAGGCTGGGCAGCACTACGAAGTGTTCCTCGAGCGCCCCTCTCTGAAAGTATGGACTTGGACGAGGAGAAGTTTGATGTTGTCTAATGATGCAGGGGCATGTACATATGTAACAATAGACTTGGCGGGATATGAATAACGGTGGTGTGTACAGCATAGGAGTCGAGGAACATGAATATCATCAGTGCTGAACGAACACTGGTCGATACGAATGTGTTATTGATACAGTCTTATCGATATCTGAACTAAAGGGAAAAGAATGTCTCGACACTAAAGGAGGTAGTAAGGAGACCCAGGATATCATCCCGTTGTTGAACTTCAAAGCAAGCGACTTTCCCTTGTCTTGTCCCCGATCTTGAGCCCATCCTCATTCTCATCCTCAACGCTTGTTCACTTTTGAGTAGGGAATGACTTCAGTGCGACCACTTCGGTGGTACTCAGCAAGGAGTAGTCCACAATTGCCACAGTGATGAAAAACATTCTTGAGCCCATGGATGAAGTAGGGTAGCCATGCCAACCAAATGGCGGGCGTAATAAATAAGCCCACGGCCACAGCACTGAGCATTTGTGTCAGGAGCAGATCTTTCTCAAGGAAGGCCAGGACAAACTCACTGAGTTACATTACCAGATTTCTCTCTTATGATAGTCCTATCCCTGACTTGACACCTCGGGCAAACGACGTGTGCACTCCAACGTTTCAGTTTATCGAGCGGCACACTCAGGAGGAGCTCCTCCTTCGGTTCTGGCTCCAGAGGATCTTTGTGGTCATCTCCTTTCAGATTTGCAGGAGGTGAGTCTGTAACTGGTGGCTTGGCGAGCGGTGAGCTGAATTCGATGGACTTTTTGCTTGAAGGCTTTTTATTATCGTCCTCGATGGAGTGATGAGCGTGATGCTGATGATGCTCGGGGTTAGGTGCTAGACCTCGTCAGCAAGATGATCATGTATACGCACGAGGAGCAAAACGTACTAGGATTCTCCATTGTGAATGTGGATGTAGGTAGAGCTGTTGATGAGGTGAGATGAGATCTGGCGTCCTTTAGTGCCGATGAACTGTCCAGTGCTTCCAAAGAAGTCTAGCGAGCGGATGAGGATGATGGTGAGGATGAAAGATGGTGAGGATGAAAGGATGAAGTTGGAAGTTTCCTTTCCACTGCGCAAGGTAAAAAGTAAGGTAGTCACGCAGCCTCCTGATCAAGGAAAGATCCAAGCACGGCAGGACAGTCCTGTTCTCAGCAAGAGAGTTCATCGTGCGGAAGGTGGCCCCCAACATTTTGGGGAAGAGGCAGTGATTTCGGGAATGAATGACCCGAGTATTACTCGTTCCTCGGAAGGTTGTGATCGTAGCATGAAACTTGGAAGTCGTGCTGGGTCGAATTGTGGCCGACATCACAGGTAAGCTTGGCTTGTAAGAGTAGAAAGGTGAAAGGCCGTAGTCGAACGGTCAGTGTCGAAATCAGCACCGAGACAAATTCGGTCAAGTTGAAGAACTACGTGTGATCTTGTCGTTGTTAGCATGTGTAGTTAATACTTTTTGAACAGTGCAATGCTGATTGTTGTAAACACTCTCATTCTCAATGTAGTAGTTTGGTGCTGTACTGGGTTGCTGATGAAACATGCATTGCTGGTTGAAGTTGAACCTGGACATCACACCCAGTCTACGCAGACAACAAAATTGCAACAAGATCATCAGGGAAGGTAATCTGATCAAATTCAACTCAAATCTTCGAAGCAAAGAACCTATTCAAACCTCACTTCATCTCGAGATGCTCATCCACGCACCTTCAAGCTCCGAGCTCTTATCTTATCATCAATCTTATCACCCTCTCCATACCACGTGATCCCTTCCAAACTTTCCACTCCTCCATAACCGCATCACGACCTCAATCGCCATATCAATCAATCCAATCCCCCCGTACAATCCCTTCAAAATGACCGGCCGACACAAAGCAATCCGTCTCCCACCTCTCAAGACCCTGCGCGTCCACAACCCCAAGCGCCAGGTCGAGAATCCCTGTATCGCCATCATGTCCAGCGTTCTCGGTAACCCCCCCCTCTACGACTCAAGCGCAGTTATGAGTACCGGTTTCGAGACAAGCTACTAACAAGTTACAGCATGCTGGGCTTCAGCAGGCTACAACGCAACGGGCTGCGCAGCAGTAGAGAACCAGCTTCGCAAATGCATGGACGGTCCGGCTCCTCCCCCCGCGGGCACGAATACGATTAACTACCATCTCGCACGAATGCAAAAGTACATGACCGGGCCAAGGAAGCAAAAGTAGAAACGGGCACAGAAAACGAAGACGAAGGAAAATGCATTTTGGGCGTCGGAAGCGCTGCTTTTGCTGGGATGGGGTTGGATTCGAGATATGTACAACAATACCCGCAGTGGGATAGAAGGGGGATGTATAAATATCGCTGTACGATACAGTTACAAGTACAATTCAAGTCATGACAATTTGAATCAACGACAACCTGGTGTTCACGTGGATGGCAAAGTTACGGACTCATGGGCACAACATCACGATGTACGAGACGAAAGTTCATTCAAAGTGTTTGCATTTCACTACCTCGCTCTGCACAACACCTAATACTCAAATCAACAACTATACCCATCATAAGGCGCACACCCAATGCCACAAGTTTCCCACATCCACCTCTATTGCGCACGGGGGGGGAATCACACCCAAAAACAAAAAATGAACGACAAACCCGAATCAGACACAAAAAAAAGAGAAGTTAAATGACAAACGAGAAAATCAAGAGAATGATGATAAACGCCCCCATTTCTTAAAAGTAGCGCCGGATCCCATGAAACTGTGCTGTAAGTGACTGAGAAGATGAATGATCCCGGTACAGAAAACAGCCTTTTCATCTCACAATAGAAAGGACGCATACAATGCGAATGAGTCATTTCTATGCAAGAAGAAAGCCGTCCCGAACAGAAAAAAAAAGTCTTAACCCAAGAAAAGTAATGTCCATGGGACGCATGAGTGGCTTGAGTAGGCGGTGTTTTTTTCGTTAGATGGTGACGATAGAAAAAAGAGATGTGTTCGAAAAGTCGAGTTCGCTTGCCGTCTATATGATAATGTATCGGCCTTGCCCAGTCGTCCAGACGCCCTTGGTCGTTATCGTGCCTTTGATCATGGATGGTCTCTTCAAGTAAATGTATGAATGTTGTTTTGTTTTCCGTGCGCCGAAAAATGCGGTTAATGATCCGTGGGTATCCTAAGCACAATGCACCATTTTTGCCTCCTCTCCGGGTGGTGGGTGTCCATCGCCATATGAGTGTGCGCCTGTGAAAGGGTGTCTAGGAAGTGCCACCGACGCAGAAGAGCTCTATCTCTCCTACGCCTCCAGAGTACATGTTCCTAACACCTTCACGCCACTCCATGAAGGCGATCTGGATGTCATCATCGCCTTCGATGGCGACAAAGTCACCGTCTTCGTCGCGGTATCGAAGCTTGAGCAGGCCCTTGCTGATACTGCTAGTAGTGAAGCGGGCGAGCTTAGCGTCGATGCGATCAACAAGAGACTGATAGGTAATGTTGAAAGCCACGACCAGGGTGACGTAGTTTCCTGCCTCGCAGTTCACTCGGACCTTGAGCTGTGTTGGCAGGGGCATTTCCGGGCTTAGAGGGTTCGAGTTAGGTGGCATTGTTGCTGTACCAAGAGCGGGCGACACTGTTCGTGAGTTGGCAGCAGCAGCGTCAACACGAAGAGCATTGCCTCCAGCACCGGGTGTCATTGATCGTGGATGAACCGGTTGTGAGGGGAAGTGATTCATACTGCCGCCCACACTGCCGGTGGGCTTGTGCATGCGCTCTCGCTGAGCGCCTGGGCTGTTCGTTTGAGCCCGCATTGGCTGTTCATTTCTAGGCGAACCTGTTTGTTCTCGGCCAATATTGGGGTTGTGGCCAGGATGTAGATGTTGAGGAATACCAGGGACCGCTGGAATGTTTCCGTGGCTAGGCTGTCGTGTGCGTGGCATTCCTGGTCCATTAATATCAGGAGTGCTATACGAGCGGTTCCTCTGTTGAGCAGCGAGAGCCGCCTGGTTGTTTGAGGCCATTGCTGGTAGAGAAGGTCCACGAGGGTTACGTCCATGAGGGTTCGGTGAAGGACCATCGCGGGAGGGAGCACGTGGCATGGCGGGTGCGGTATAGCGGTTACCGTTACTATCCTCCCACATTGGCTGAGGAGTGGCACTCTTGGGAAGTCCATAGTGAGGCGTTGTGAACATTCCACTGGCGGTGCTGGTTCTTGATGATGCTGGTGACTCGGCAACAGGAGAGAAGTAGCTATCGCCCGCCCAGGCGCCGGGAGAATGGGCACCGTTTGCTGCGGTCTGAAGGCTAAGAGGTGCGGGAGGCGCCGGTAGGGGAAATCGAGGCGGAGGCGCTCTCACCATACCGGCCAGTGAAGCAGAGCTCTCTCCGGTTCCGGATCGAGCGCGAAGGTTACTGGTTGAAGCTGTTCGAGGCACGATGCCCGCAGGTGGTCCAGTATGGTACCCAGCGGGTGCTGTCGCTGGTCCGAGGTCTTCATCGTCGTCGTCCTCCTGCAAGTATGGATTCTCCAGTCCAGCACCATGCTCTCGTGTCCAGGCGAAGTCGGTTGAAAGCGAGTCTGAGTTCGAAGATTGGCGCGGCACGTTATGCTTCCTCTGGGTTTCCAGAGTCATCACCCATTTCCTCAAAGTCTCTTCGTTCAAGAACTTGATGACAAAGTTCTCAACACCGGGGTCTCCCTTCCACCATATCTGCACACTGTGATTGCCTTCCGAGAGTTAGTTGTGTCGATTACTCCAAGGTTCATAACTCACCTGGCTTAGAGAAGGACACAATATCAGTCACATTAGTCATGAAGATCCTGCCCTTCAGCTGAAGTTTGGCACTCTTGTTCCGTGCCTTGGTGCCTGATGACCGCAGCTTGTCCTTCTTATCCTTGCTCTTGCTCGATGAGATCTCCTTGCAGCACAGGAGAATAGACTCGAAAAGGTAGATTTCGTACTTTTCAAGGTTAGTGTCGGTCCCCTGGAATCTGGCCAGCAGACTTACATCCTTCTCTTGATCTGTCTTTCCGGTGATCACACCATACACGCCATGCAGGAGAAGCTTGCCAAATTGTTCCACCTTGTGGCTCTTCCAGTCCTCAACTCGGCTTGTAAGGTCCTCGAGAGCCTCATCAAGCAAGTCGCGGTTAACAGCTTCGTTAGCCTTCTTCAGCACTCGTTCAGCGGCTTCACAACCACTGGTCAGATCCATCTTGATCTCATCATCCTCGGTCTTCTTGTTCAGATCCTGCCATACATTAGCTATCTAACATCGAAAAAGCGCAATCAACCTACCTTGAGCAACAGAGGATATTTCACCAGTCTTTGCATGGGCTTTAGCAGGAAACCATCCAGGGTGTTGAAATCGGCTGCCACAGGGTGCGAGGAGCGTTGAATTTTGTCGAAAACCTGATTCGCAACCATAGCCGCCTTACGCTGGTTGGCGATAAAAGGCTGGTAAATATCGAACGCATCCTCGTACATAATGAAGGGAGCCCCCCACCGTTGAGCGTCAGCAGACATGGAGTTTGTTGTCTCTACTCGAATTAAAAAGCGGCGCTGGAAGTCGAGAATGGCGTTGATGTTGAGGAAGATCTGATGGAGAGTATCGCCAGGAATTTCGCCTTGTTGTTCGAGTGTCTTCTTCAAGTCGTGCAGGTTCTCGAGATCTTGAACATATTTTCGCTCGGTGTCGACAAGTTCACGGATGATATGGTCTCGGTAGGTCATTTGTGCGCCCGTGGGCTCGATGTTTCCATCCCCAGATTCTGGTAAAGGTTGAAGAAGATAACCGCGTTCCTCTGCTCGATCCAAGACGTAATTAACAACTTGAGTCACCTATTTCATCACTTTAGCTTAGTCTACACACTGAGGGCGATATCTACCAACCTTTACAAAGCCGCTGGTATCGTTGCCCATCAAGTCAGTTATCACAAAACTATGGGAAGATGGAATATCTAGGTCTTTCATGCAGGCCTGGACGAATTTGAAGATGGCGATCTTGGACTTCTTAGCTTCATTAGCACTAGGGTCCTCGACCTTGAGCTCTTCATTAGGTCGCAGGGCATTGTAAATGAGGAGTAAAGGGTATCCTGTTCGGAATAGGTTCCATAGAGGATCAACAGGATCATTAGGGTCCAGCTGATCCAGATAAGGGTCGAAGCCAGGAACCTGAGCCAAGCGCTGCTTGAGCGAAATGCAAATCTGGTAAAGCGATCGCGAAGCGTCGGCCTTTTGATTGATGATATTCGTTGTGGCTAGCACGGGGCCACCATTCTGTGGTGTTGCGGTCGTAGCCGTGGACAGAGAACTCAACGAAGCCGAGGAGCCAGCAAAGGCTGTCGAGCCCGAGAGTTGGCTGGCGCGCGGCGCATGGTTCATACTGGTCTGCGAGAAGCCAATAAATCCGTTGGAGTTTGGCTGAAAGACCGGAGCTGTATTATTTCGAAGCAACGGGGCATGGGCCATAGCCTTCTACGCCATCCGTCGAGAGGAGCGACTTGGGAGAGAGTTGAGATAGAGAGACGAAGCCGACAGCAGGGAGGGCGAGAGGGACGTTGCGGCGAGGTGAATGTTATCGAGGGAGATCGGTTCGTGTGGAAGCGCCGTGGGGAGTGTCTTGGGTGTGAAATGTCTAGGGATGTCACTTGGCGTTGGACTCAGGAACGTTTCAACGAGCGGTTCGACGTCATTCGGCGGTGAATCAGCGTGAGATTCCAACGTTGAGTTTTCGCAGCTGCAAGCAAGACAGGACAGGCGGGGTAAGGGGGTGTTGAGGAGGAAGCGTCGAAGCGAAGCGGCTGTTTGAGGGAGTAATTCCACGGTTGGAGCGACAAAGAATTGATCGCGGCGGGAGTCCCTCTTTGAACGTATACAGTATTGGCAGCGGGCCTGGTGATGGCTGGTCGAGAGTGTAGAGGTGGTCTCGGGGGGTCAGGCGGTGGAGCAATCGAAGGGGGGGTTTAGTGAAGCGGATCGACGATGCCGAAATGGAAGCTGGACAGGTTTTGAAACGATGGGAGTAGATTCTTGTCTGATCTGGCAGGCGGGCCAAGTATTCCGATGTGAGAGTTTTTGGACTTTTTCGGGTGAGGGCAAAGGAATTAAATTAGAGCCAGAATAAACCGTTGTTGCCGCAGTTTTGGTCAAAGGAAGGATTTCGACGAGGCTGGGCGTAGGTTTAAGGTAAGGTTGAAGCGGACGGCAGATGGAGAAAGTCGTTTAAAGGAGGGAAGACCAAAAGCGGGCAGCGAGTGCAGGACAGGACAGCAGCAGCAAGCACAAGCAGCTGGAGAGAGGAGGCGGGACGGAAGCGGGCGGTTGGCAATTTAGCGGTACCTAAGGCTACTGGACTGGGCTCTTAGTGGAGGTCTAGTTAGTGGTTTATGATTTAGTGGGGGTGGCCATTTCAGAGGCTGGTTGGCGCTGGAGCAGCCAGTCAGTGGACGGCACCTGGATCTCATCGGTCTTGGTTTAGGTGAGTGATACTCTACGCGCTGACATTATCACTCCGGGGCAGATGATTTGATGGGATTGCTATGACTCGAGTGATTACATTTCAGGTGATACTCTCTCTGTTTCTCTCTGTACGACAGTTGAAGCACAATCGCTTGAGTAAGGTACAAGAAAACTCCCATGATCTGGAGGGGGAAAAAAGGGGATCAGACCCTTGTGCAAATGGTTGGGACTGTGCGCGATATGACACAGTCGACACTGTACTACAGGGCGCAATGGTAACCGATGGAGTCCGTGCGATGAGTTCGAGGGACGTGCATTTCTTTGGGCATTAACAGGTCTTCCCCGGGTGCACATCCTATCCTAATTATCTCCATCCATCCTTATCCATTATGTTTCAAATTAGTCCAAAGCACTTACTCGTCCTCCTCGGGCCTTTTTCATCGTCATCAGCAAGTCATCAACAACTAACTAAATTTTGCACAAGAAAAGAAGCTTTCTGGAAGCAGGTCAATGGGCACATGATGCTGGGCCAAGACCCTGATCTACAAGATACCTAGTCCAATAAAACACCAAAATCCAATGGTAACAGTAAAGTGTTACCAAGCATTGTCACTAACCACTTCCAGTCCCACAATGTCCTCTTTCTGATTCAGGGATCAACAGGGGTTCAACGATACTACCGTCGCTATCAGCTAAAACAGAAGAGAAAGAGAAAAGCATTGCTGTCACCGTCACATGGCAAGGATTTTGACTTGACGCCCAAAGAGGGGAGGGGGGAAAGATGCAGGGGTCTTGAGAAAGACGATTGACTTGACATGGATAAGCCCCTGAATCCGCCAGAACGGGTGGTGTGGTTCCCCTCCTCTTCCAGAAGGACATTGCATGAATGTGCAAGGAAGCTTTTGGACTTTACTCCGTACAGGCAACCCGTTCTTCCTGTCTACTTCGATATAGGAAGCTACATCACTTTGACACATCCGAGGAGAAGCTTCAACACACGTTATCAGCAATCATGACTGATATTCACTCATAGATCTATCTTGTATCTTGCTCACATCAACTCGACTTACAGGCTGCAGGCATAATAAAGCGATAATTATGGGGTTGTAACTAAAAGATGGGCCTCTTCTGCGAATTCTGATTTGATAAAGTATTCTGATTTGCTATAAAGCCCTGAAGATCAGTACCTCTGATAGTACTGTACTTGCTACTTCTAAGAAAATCAGGCTATTATGAAGTCCCTAATGTATCGCGCTATCGCTTTGTTATGCCTGCAGCCTGTATCTCTGGGCTCAATCTACAGTTCAAAATCGACGCCATGTGCCCACGGCCCACGGCGGCTAATCGCCTTTCCACATACCCAATCACCGGTATCTTGTATCATGGGATTTGAAGACAAGATATTCCTCAGCAGATCTTTGCAGGTAAGGAACGCAGCTATCCGAAGTATTTTCTTCTCATCATGAGATTTTACCACAAATCTCTCGATGAACCCTTCAAGCAAAAGCAAGCACGCATCCCACACACTTCAACTGCCAATGACCCCTGCCTGACATCATGGGTCCCAAAGCTCTTCAATCTCCCCAAGCTCAGGGGAGGCGCTCGCTAGCTTCTCTTAGAGAAGGTTTCATGGAACCTTTCGAAGCCGGCTTTTGGCAGTTTCTCTGTTGGTTTGCTGCACATTTCCGCTCCCCATTCGGGAATAGTCAAAGGGCATGCATTACAGCGTATGCAAGTCTGAAACGCGTGGCTTAATGCACAGGCCAGCAACAAAAGCTTCTGTGCAGAAAGAATCCCACTGTCAAGCTATCATGTAAAAGCCAAATCGAGGAACGTGGACAAAGAAGGCTTGCATGTAGAATGCTAGAATCGGCCAGAATGAACTTGGGATATTGAGGCTAAAACGTAGCTTGAAACATAGAACTGCCCGCTTTTGGCTCGACCTGCTTGTGCGCTACTGTGTGTCTGTTTATGCCTCAGCTGCAACTATCGACGATCTTTCCACAAACCACTCGGGGATTAACCACATTCTGTCCATGATCATCAGCTCTCCTCCGCAATCACCCAGAGCTGGTCTTGTTTAATATCCGAGACCTTGGAACTTTGCAAATCTCTTTCCACATATCGTATCGGTCATCGCCCGAATGCTGTGAAACTTGAACCTCAGCTCAATAGGCAGCCTACATCAAGACCATCTCGTATTATTCCCGTGACACTTCACCACTGTATGTACACATTTTGACTTTTGCCCTTCGTCGATCCTGAAACAAGGTGACATCCCGACTTTGTGTGTGGATAGTGTTCATGCGGAGACCAGAAGTGGAAATACTCCCGTCCAAAGTCGGGTGCCAAGATGAATTAGAACTCGACGCTCTTGTTTCAGGAATTCGAAGCGCCTCCACAATTTCTTCTTCCTCCATGTTACAGCCTTGTGGGTGGGTTCTCGTGGCTTTTCTTGCGCGTCGATAAGCTTTGGGCTATGGCTTGACGATGTTTGTTTTTGGTACCGTCGATCCCGCTAATGCCTGGGTGAAGCTGTCAACAGCACATGGGATATGCCTTGCCGAGGTTGAGAGCCGTGAATCCTACGTTGATCTTGAAAGGGACTGAACGCGGGGTTGAGTTCTTTAACCTGGTATATGCAAACTTCAGGTGAAGATTTGAGGCTGTTTGCGCAAAGGGTATAGATTCCGGGTTGAGAATAAACTTTCTACGGTGTATATTCTGGATATTGCGGCTTGTATCCGACAAGTCGGCCAAAGAAAACAAGACATCCCATCAAAGAGAATGTTACAGCTCTTCTCACTCTTTGTTGCACAGCCTCCCCAAAGACCTCTGGTCCCTTCCAAAAGACAGGATAGTTATCATGAGACCAGCAAACTGTCATGACAGAGAGAAGCATTCCCATTGTCCCCAATGCGCCATCCTTCTTGTCCATGATCAAGCTGATTATATTGCGAAAGAAGACCTCTTTGTCCCCATCGCCAGGCTCAGTCCATTCCCTCACAATGAGGTCAACGTCCTTTCCCGCTTTTCCTTCATCCGTCTTGTCTGCGCGCATGTATTGGTGGATTGTGTACCGCGGTATGGTGATGACCCCGTCATCCTTTGAGAAGACAGCAGTGCGGTCTCCGACTGTCACAAGAGCATAGCCTTGGACGACTTGGAGGTACTCCGTGTGCGTCTCGTGCCAGTGAAGACCTGTGCCTGGAGTGTTTTCGCCGGCTCTCAAGTAGATATCAACGACTCCCGGCTTGTTTGTTTGGGATGAGAAGTCGATGCCTCCAGGTGGGATGAAGAGCTTGTCCTGGTTTCGTGTGACTGTACGGGTCATGATGAGCTGCTATAAATCCAGTAGATTTGGGTGAGACGTGCAACATCCCCCTGATTGTTTCTGTTCAAGAAGTGGCATATCATCAGTGCGACCTAAATATCTCTCTTCAAGCCCGTCAGCTCGTCGGCGACTTTTGTCGTGACGCGGAAAGGATTACGCCGATCGAATACTTTTTTCGGTCTGATCTGGAAGTAAGCACCAGCACCAAATAATTGACAGCAAAGAATGACCAGAACTAGGCTGAACCGCACAGTTTTTGGTCACTTCTTAGTGCTCGAAGAATGCCTAGGTACTCAGTTTGCTCTTCCGGTGAGCTTGAGAGTAGATGTCTGTTGTTGAACCCACCTACCCTACAATGAACAAAGACATCTACTGCTCTCACAATCGACACTTCCTGGCTCATCTTAGGGCTTGCTGGTGTAATCTCAGGAAGTCTCTATTGCTCAGTGGCCGGATGATTGGTCTTTGACCCGGCGTCGTATAAGTTGATGGATCAGCTACAGACCTGACTACCAACCTTAGTTAACAGAGAAGTGCACACTGTCGGGGTCTGGACAGCTCTCAGCCATTCCCATATTGAACAGAAGCTGGCGCACACTTCACTGACGTATCTGGATTAAATCCTTCGAGGTCGTAGGGTGTAGACTGTCGATTCAAGCAATTAAATCGGCGTTCTCCAACATCAGCTTGTCTGAGCATTTGTTAACCCAATAACCTTGATCAGCTGGACTTTGCTTGATGGTTGAGACCATAGATCGATTATGCGTCACGCAAAGAGTGATCTTGCTCCAGAATTACCTGTAACTACAATGAGCCCGGAATCGCCAAGCCTAGTCTCATATGCTGTCTGAATATGGTTCATTAGACAACATGCTGCTGTCTTGATTGACCGATGATCACTTACACAACACAACACAAACACCTAACCGAGGATAGCCAGATTGCGAACTTGGCAATTCACAATATCACCCACGTTCTAGTATATTCTAAGCTTATTCGAACTCACAAAACACAAAGGGGAACCGCGTAAGGTATCCGGTCGCTTACAACTGTGACAGCTGTAAACGGCACACAGAAGTGCTGACCAGAATAGCTGATCACCTAAACCTCTTTCGTTAGAGAATCTTCAACGATATAACACTAAAGCTGCGATAACTGAGAAAAAGCAAAGGGTTGGGGTTCTTTACACCGGAAGAGCACTGATCGTCATTATTGTCTTGGATTGATCATGCCGACATGGGATAGACGTGGGGGTTCTTTTGCCCCAGGTCAAGGAGGTTTCTCAGCTGGCGAAGAAGTACTCTGGATGGTTGCAATCACACTGTTTCCTTCATTTTACGATGCATATCAAGATGAACCTGGGGGCTCTGGAATTGACTGGCGACAATCGATGTGAAAGTCTGTTGGAAACTTGCAACGGCAGAGCATCTTTCCCATTCTTCATAGAGTCACCGATGGGCTCGAGATGCCCTGTGACTTAGCAATCTTTCTCCAGTCCGGTATGCATCTCTGAGTACACTGTATGTTCAGCTGATCGTCACAGAATTATTGTCCATGTCTAGGTAATTGGGAGTATCCTGAATGTGTAATACAGACAGTGGATTCCTACTAGTAGCCCGTAACCCAGGCGTAGTAGGCTTTGAAGCTCCGAGTAAAGCAGGCAAAGTGCCTCACTGATCAGAAAGAGGCACTTTGTCTATAGGCCGCGAGGAGCATGAAAACATCAGACTTGATACGGGATATCAAAACGAACTGAACAAAAGGTATCCTAAACTCAGCAAAGGTATCCTAAACTTAGTAAAGGTATCCTAAACTCAGCAAAGACATCCTAAGCTTATACTAATTTACCTAAGCCTTTTTGTCCCTTAGGATCACGGTCGTCGGTTTTCTTTCCTCCATCAGCAAGGAGAGCAACGCATCTCTTGCCGCTATGATTCAGATGTGTTATTTGCAGTTGAGACTTGTGGCTGAGAGCTTGTTCCAGCAGACAGAACTTAGTCGCCATGATCAAGAGAGCTGCTTCTTGCGACTGGTCCCGAATATGACAACACCATCATTTATCCCTCTAGGCAATACCTGTGTTGAACCTTTATCTCTTGCCTTACTCTTTTCCACTCTCTGTGGCCTCTTCGGGCATAGCTCCGGCATATTCTTGCAATTCTGACAAGGCTCAAACAAATGAGCATCCCTACATGACCAAACTAGGCCCTCATAGCATCCGGAGGCCGAGAATCCTCTGATGCAACGCAGGCTCACAGCAAGATATGTGTTGCTACGGCCACCAGGCAGAGGAGACCATTGTCGACATACCTGGTGCTCAGGGACTATCAGGTCCCCCACCTCGTGTGCGAAGAAGACGGGGATGAACTTTGTGAACGGCAGCCAACAGGGCTGAGAGCCGAATATCCGGGAGGCATACACTTCTCTCCGCTGGCTCGTAGCCCTTTCAAACCCATCTACAAGTTCAAGCCAGTCCCACCCTTTGATGGTGCACCGACCTAGCGACAAGGTTCCAGGGGCACCTTCATCACTGCCCGTATTGATACTCCTCGTCTTGTGGATTCGGCCATATAGCCTCTTGATAATACCCGAGATTTTGATATCTGAAGGATCCTCATCAGCCATCTTCTCAATAGCAATGCGCTCCGAATAACTTCTGTTGGCGAGGACGTTGAATGCAGCGGCGCCTCCGTCAGCACTCGCAGTAGCATACTGTATGCCTCGTAGGCCTTCCTGCTGGGCCCAGATGTTGAACAACTCGAGGATCATCGATAGTTCAGAAACCATCCAGGCGCGTTCGTTCTGACGCTGAGTGTCATAGATGATGACTGGCTTATTCTGTGAGATCCTCAGGACTTGTTTGTAGCTTAATTCTTTCTTCTCTTCAAGCTCGCGCCAATGGCCTTTCCTCATTTTGAACCCTATCGTGCCCTCTGCTTTAGCACCTCCTGCGCTAGAGCCTAGAGTAAGTGAGTTCAAAGATGCCTCAATGTTGGGCCTTTCGACCTCTGCATGTGAGTATTGTGGCTCGTTGTGATACTGGCGACGGGCCTCGGTACCTAACTGCACCAGAGCCTTATCACAGTATCCCAAAACTGTAATTGATGTTCTCAGAGTCTCGTAGACCGGAATTTTTGTCCACAACAGACCACCATCTCTGTCGGGGGGGATGGCTGGGTCTCGATCTCCATCGTCATCCAAGGTCTTCTCTTTCAAATGCCATTGGATGACCGGCTGTTGGCCGGGATGCGTCTTGTAAGAGGTTGGGTAGAGGAAAAACGAGATGCCATCGAGGTAGATTCCAGTTGCAGTACCCTTTTCGTCCTCTAGGCTGACATCACAAACTATCTCAGCCAGTTCAAGCATCGCATCAAAGGGCATCTGCAAGCCAAAGACACCTGGGTGAACTGGAACCTCAAAGCCCTCGGCCATGACCGTGGAAGGAAACAGAGGGGTCCAACAAGTGCCGGGTGTGCCATGATCTAGAGGTTTCAACTCTTCCAGTGAAATATGAAACTCGTGGACCTTATAAGCGACACTGGGTACATGCAGGAAGCTGACTGAAGAACTGGTAGTCTTCTTCGGCTCGGGCAGTCTGAAGGTCGCTACGATCCAGCAAAGAAACTGTGAGAAGATTGATATCTGACTTGGAGAGCCTTTGAAGAGCACTACTGGAGTATCTTCAGAGTGTCCATTCATGAACAACGGCCGGTTGACTGCAGGTTCTTTCGGAACTTGGGGGTCTTGATGTCGTCAGTATCACTACTATGAACGAAGAGAAGTAGTACCCACTTGTCGAAGGTAGCTTTTGGACGAGAAATGCTTCTAGATCTTCCAGAAACACTGTACCGTTATCTTTCCAGGTTTCTGAAACATATTCTCGGCAGCAAACCGCCAAAGAATTTGAAGAAGTTCCTGTTATAGTGAGGATTGGGCCAAGATCGGTGCTGCCGTCGAGTTCTTCCTGTACGCAAACTGGAACCTGCCATTTAACAAGAAATTTCACCAAGTAGGTGTCATTTGAACTCTCCTCTAAGACGTCAAATACCTTCGTTTCAATCATCTGTGCAGCCGCTAAGTCACTCTTCTTGTCAGAATTTAAGAGCCTTTCAGGTGAGGATTCCTTCTTTCTGCCCGTCATCGAATGCGGTTCTCTGATGACCAGGCCAGCGTCGTCAATCTGCCGGATTCTTATAGATTGACGCTGACTCTGGCGGCTATGGTCTGTGAACCTTTGTGTAAGTCTTAATCGACTATCGCGCGAATATGTGTATTTTCTTTCGACCACATGTGCCTCGACTGCGGTAAACGCTTTGGTTGGTGTTTTGCGGGGGCCAGGCGTAGGCTTCGCGATGTAGTCCCTCTGATCATTATCCTGGACTCTCTGGTCGACATCCTTAAATTTCTCGAGCAGCTCGCCGATGGAGGCTCTTTTCACATCATCCGTTCGTACAACAACCATGTATTTCTCGATGATGTCCAGAATATCGTGAATGTAGTTTGTGCATGACTCGTGATGATCAAGCCTTCGAATGAACTGATGAAGCTTGTCAGCTGCTCATCTCAATCTTTGCTTAGCTCGCGGTGTTCCTCTCCACATTGACTTACATCTAATACTTGTGGTTTGACTGTGAAGCGGCGCAACTCATCATCCTCTAGTTTGACAATTGCAAAGAACTTGTCAGTACTCAGGATACCTGAAGCGTCCTCCTTTGTCAGTCGAGCATATGAGAATGCCTCACAAAGCTCCCAGCCCCCTAAGAGCCAGCAGACCATCTCAAGTAGAACACAACCGAAAGACCATATATCAGAAGATCGCGACATAACTCCGCCTTTAATATCAATCTCTGGAGGGGCATAGGTGGCCGTGTAACCCACGTTAACGTTTTTTGTCCAAGACCTGCTACGCTCCCGGTGAAATTTGGTAAGCCCAAAATCCGCCAGAACAAGTAAGCCATGAGGTTCATCATCCATTTCAAACCAAAGGATGTTCTCGGGCTTAATATCCCCATGCCGGCCATAAAACTGTACGCCTTGGGGATTGTGAATAGCATCCAAGGCAGTAAGCAAACCGAGAGTTTGTGTAGACATCCAACGAATGACGTCGAGATCTCGGTTTCCAGTCTCCGAAAAAGGGTCAGATTTCCAAAACTCGTAAAGGTTACAAGAAGCCCAAGGAAACATCATGTGATATCTGTCATGTAGCTCAAAGGTCGCCAGAAGTTGAATGATATGACGATGGCCGACACCATTAAAACGTTGAAGTCCTTCAACTTCGTTGTCATATTCATAACGGTCCTCAAGCCTAAGTTTTTTGATGGCAAAGATACCTTTTGCGGCAGATTTCTAGCAGCAACCTGTCAGCTCCTCTTAATTTCGCAGGTCACTTAAATGTTGACCAACTCACCACTCCTCGGAGAACCTTGTCAAAATCGTGAGACGATTTGTCGATCATAATGGGTTTAATTGTTCCATAAGCGCCTTGGGTTATATGTTTGCCAAACTTCCCCAGTACAACCTCAGACTCATCGAGACGACACCAAGGTAAGATTGTTCTCCGGTGGAAATCGTGATAGAATATCCGGTTATTGTCAGTAGGAGCATGAAAGAAAGGGGGCGTGAACCTCCATTGCAACATTTCAAAGGACTCCAATTGATAGGGACGGAATCTTCTGAAGCAGCCAAGGGGATCTCCATCGCCCCCCTTTCGAAATGCAGCATTCTTTCTTATATCCAAAGTGAGGGGAAGGTCACCGTCACAGACTCGATGTCGGAGAAATCTGTGAACTTCCCCCTCTTTTTCAATCATAACGAGAATTGCAAAAATCCTCAGGTACGTGTGTTCACCTAAAGGCACTGGAAAAGGCTTATCCTTGGGCGTATCAGCCTCATCAGCATATAACGGCCCAATTTGATCTGCATATTGTGATGCAAGATCCCCGTACTGTTTCTTTAGATGAGCCTCAATGCACGTCTTGGTCAAGATTCGAGACAGGGTTAAGAACGGTAGGAATGTCTGATGATCATCTGCGCCTTCGACAAGAGAAAGTCTTAAACGGTCCGCAAGGTCCGTGGAGTCCTCAAGGCTGTAATGACCCGAAATCTCATCGTTAACTGAAATTGTAGGAATATTTGTGTCATCCATGGTATGCAGGATCAAACTCTTAGTAGAGCAACTGTCGAGACCTGACTTGGAGAGGAAAGAAAACTCAGGACCCTTGATCCTAAATGGCAAAAATACTGAGGTAAATTAGCATAAGTTTAGGATATCCTTTCCTAAGTTCATGATAACTTTTTGTGGGTTTATTTTGACGTCCTATGTCAAAGTCTGATGGCCTGTGTCTTGTGCGAAGCACTGTTTTGAGGAGGGGACAGAAGATGACAAGACATTGGCTTGGAGGGAAAAGCGTGGGAGCTGAAAGATTTCAAGGAAGTCGCCAAGTCCTAGATGAGGGGTAGGAGAAAGAGCGGCTGAATGAAGAAGTGCATAAGTCTCATGATAGGCAACCACCCTCTACTACCAATAGGAAGGATCTGTGAAGGTCATATCAGCTGTGGCTGCAGCTCATCCATGTCAAGACAGCACATCACAACTACATCTATTGGAAGACGACAATATTTCCAAGAATTGGGAGATCGAGTTGAAATGCATAAAAATCACAAAGATCAGGCCAGAACGTCCCCCGTTACTGTCTAGATTGAATGACAAGAAAAGCGCCTTTATGCTGATACCATGCTGACACCACCACTATTAGAAAATGCGACAGAGGTCAATACAGTAGTGCCACGTATCAAGACATACTTACCTTGCGCAGCCACTTTGGCATCCCAGCTCTAATATCTGCACTAAGTTCTGTCTGCTGCAATAAGCTCTTAGCCACAAGTCTCAACTGCAAACAACATATCATTGTCATCAGGATATTTAGCTTTTCAGACAAAAGTAAGATCTTAGGTAACAGTGAGGGCAACAAATACATTGCCTGTATGTGTTTATTAGTGTTCTTTACCTTTGTGTCTTCAGACTGAAGCCTCTTTTAAACTCTCAACCATATCACAGCCTGCTGAGTGGCAGCCTTGTCACAAACACCACAAGAAACGATCACCTGACAGAGATATCTCGATAGAATCATGGTTCTTGGCATGATCTTATGTTATCTCATCCAATCGTTGCTAACGGGAAAGATAACGAGAATGGAAATTGAGGGCGTTGGCCCTTTCAGCACTATACTCTTTACTAAAGTGCCATTTATTGAGACATAGGGACTTTCGCCTTGGGAGAAGCAAAGGAGGATCTTAACATTATTCCTCCTAAGATACAAACCGTCACTCTTATGCGGAAGTATGGCGGAGCTCAAAGCGGAGTTTGCTTGGCTTGGGTTGGGCAACATTGGTTGTTGCAAGATCGTCACTTACAAGCTGGAGTTAAGCTTGATTGTTCGGAGTTAAGACACAGCTCCCCTCCCCAGACTACCACTATGCATTGCATATATTCGGGGTTAATTATCGGTGATAGGGAACATTTTATGTGTAAGTCGGCGAAGGAAATCAAATCAATACCCTAAAGCATAACTTTCAAAGAGTTCGGGATCGACAGAGACGGGAGGGATATAAAGTCTGGCTGGTAGCTCGTTCACAATCCTTTTTCTAAGCCACTAACTCTCCTTTCTGGACTCACTAATCAAGTAGTATTCTCCTCCATCATCATGGCGCCTCCAGCATCCCTTCCCACTAAACCTTTCAGCAAGACGGGACGTCAAATACCTGCTCTTGGCTTCGGATTGATGGGTCTGAGTGCAGTCTATGGACCTATTGAGTAAACTCCCTATTCCATAAATGAATAGCCTTCGTACTGACGCTCAACCCTTAGAAATGATGAGAAGCGCCTCGCAGTTCTGGACCGCGCCTGGGAGCTCGGCTATACGAACTGGGACACAGCAAATGCCTACGGCGACAGCGAGGTCCTAATCGGAAAATGGTTCAAGCTGCATCCGGAGCCTCGTGCTGATATATTTCTTGCCACAAAGTTTGCCATAAAAACCGGAGTCAATGACAAAGGCGAATGGACCTTCTGGGCCGACAATAGTCCTGAGTTCTTCAATGAGTGCCTCGAGGGCAGTTTACAGAAGATGGGTGTTGATTACATTGATCTTTACTATGTTCATCGTCTTGACACCAAGGTTCCGGTCGAAAAGACGATGGAGCTGATGGTCAAGGCTAAGCAGTAAGCTACCTTACCCAAAGTTTCTCATATCTGGAGCCATGCTGATATATGTGTATCAGAGAAGGTAAAATCAAAGCCATTGGCATCTTCGAATGCGCCGCTAGCGACATCCGCCGAGCCTATGCCGTCGCCCCTATCGATGCCATCCAGGTTGAGTACAATCCTTTCACATTGGATATCGAGAAACACGACATCCTCTCAACTTGCCGTGAGCTCGGAATCACCATCTTCGCCTACTCGCCTTTGGGTCGTGGCTTTTTGACAGGTCAGATCAAGAGCAGTGATGACTTTGCGCCTGACGACCTCCGCCGCATGTTGCCTCGCTTCAGCCCCGAGAACTTTCCAAAGAACTTGGTTCTTGTTGAACGTCTTAAGACACTTGCAGACAAGAAGGGCTGCACGTCGGGTCAGTTGGTGCTCGCGTGGTTGTCGGCGCAGGGCAAGGATATTATCCCAATTCCTGGGACGAAGAAGATCAAGTATATGGAGGAGAATGTGGCTTCGTTAGAAGTGAAGCTTTCTTTGGAGGAGGTTCAACAAATCAGGGATGAAGTTGAGAAGGCTGAAATTGCTGGTCATCGAAGCCCTCCGGGTACGTTCCAGGGCTATTCGGCTACCGTTGAGCTTTGAGGCGTCGTTGCCAGATAGGGATTCATTAGCTCAAGATATATCAATGAATTATATCAAGCTAGCACATGGCGAAATCCGAATGGAGTTGAATCTATGGTGTAAAGACAGTCATTTGGTGAGGCTGCCATCCGTGAAAGTTCCAGCCGGAGGTGGAAGCATTAGATATACTTGTTATAAAAGACGTTAAATATTCAAACTGGAATTAGATCTATTCTGGTGGTATAACAACGCTAGTCATGACAACAAATCACATAAAATCAAACCCAATAACCCTTTTACTCATCATTACTCCACTTCCAGGCTTCCGAGATAGCCTTCCAGTACTGCTCAGGATGCTCACGCATGTGTCCAACATGGTCAGTATCCACAAACAGCTCCTGTCGAGTCTCATAGCCTTTCTGCTGAGACTCAGCAATATAACCCTCAATATCCATATGAGAAATAATCTGATCCTCCTTGCTGTAGAGATACAATCGCTTGGAATCTAGTGTCTCGTAGTTTGTATCGTCCACAACTCGCAGGGCGAATGCCCCCGAAGGTTCTCCGCCTGTGAGCTTCTTGATAACAACGTCCAGGGTGAGGACAAAGCCCCAGATGCCCTTGGTGATGACAAAAGGCCAGGGGAAGAACTTGGCGGTACCGAGGGCCATGGCATGCGACCATTGACCTAGTCTCTCCCACGACCAAACGGGGTTTCCGGGCGTTGAGTCAAGAACAAGAAGTTGATGAGGCATCTGTCTACCATTCTTATCCCTGAAAGCCTTGAGTGTAGTGGCGTAGCTGATAGCACCGGTGTTGGACATGCTGTGAATAAGAATTGGCGCTGTCTTTTCATCGAGAAGGCCATCGAGGTTGTCGATAACATGTTGCATAGCGCGTGTTCGCGTCTCAAGACCTGTGAACATAGCGTCGGAAATAGGACTCAAGATGATAAGAATCTTGGAATGAGGGAAGAGAGCGCGATAGCCCTCAGCGTATTTTCCAACATGTCTGGCAAGTCCATCGCCCCAGCCGTAGATGACAACAGCAGCTGGATGATGTGTGGGTGCTTTCTCTCCAGTCTCCTCGCTGACGAGAAGTTTGGCGTTGATGGTTTTGAAGCCCGCAAGCTCAGGAAGTTTTTTGCCGGACATTTTCTATATTATAAAGAGACTTATTGCAAATGCAAAGGGTATAAGTTGTGCTGACGAGGAATTAACAAGGGGGAGATCCATGGGAGGCAAGGACAATTTATATATCTCCTTAAATAAACTAAGTTTTTTAGTTTAAAGGATCGAGTAATGTGTCGATTGCTGACATGGATTTTTGGCCTGTCAGATTCTACGTTGGGGACCGCGTATAAAGTCCGTCGGACGTTTATGCGGAAGAATTGCTGCTTTTGGGTATTGGAGCGGTCCCAGCAAAACATCCTTCAGCCCAACAATATGCAAACCGAGGTTCATGGAGAATTTTATTATAAATTTGGAGATGGCGTCGGGGAGTTTTATATAATATTTAAGTGACGTGTACATGCATTTATGTGAGTTCAATTGTTTCTACTGGAATGAGACGATGATTGAAGGGCGGTACAACGTTGATCCACTTATCAGCGCAGATTTAGTCTTTTAGACACTGGCTAGTTAGACTGCCCGGCCTCAGGGAGCAAGAAAACACCAGACCTTGATAGATGTCAAAATAAACTCAGTAAAAGATATACCAAATATATGCAAATTTACCTAGGTATTTTTGTCATTCAGAATCAAGGTCCTGAGTTTTCTTTCCTCCCCTAGACTGGACATCAAAGATGCATGGATCAGTCTTGGCATGCGTCAAGATGATCATCTCCTTCGGAGTTATCGAGGTTGCGAGTATCTTACTCAGACTTGATATAGCCTAATAACAAACCCACGATTGGAATCATCCAATTTGTCAAGCAGTTGTTGGATGGCAGACCTCATCCCAAAGTAAGCTAAGAAATGAAAGGTCAGATGGGACTGATAGTGTAGGACTAAGTGATGAGGGCCTTGGCCATGATGTCTCACTCGAGGAGGAAACTCGACGCATCAAAAGGTAAATATCATCCGTTGCATCGGTGATATAGGCTTGGGCTTTTCAAAAACTGCAAATGCAGTCAGATTATTATTTCTTGTCTGTCTATCATAAGAAGTCTAGTGCGGTTGAGTGGTGACATGTAAAGCTCTCGGCTTTCATTTTTCATAAAACAATGCGATGCATCCTGGTATATCCCCGAAAATCAAAACAACGTCCAATACACTTTTAAAAGGTAGCCGTGATCTTCCATCCAACACGATGGATTCTCGCAGTAAGGATGAACATCGTGCCAGTCAGGCAAAAGACACCAGCAAAAATCTTGACTCCAAGCCATCCTGTTGGCTTCTCAAGGATGGAGCCGTTGATAGGGTTAGTGGTCAGTCCACCGATCGAGGAGACGAAGAAAACAATGCCGCTACGGAATCCAATTTCTGGAAGAGGGGAGATCTGAGCAACGAGTGGTGCAATCAAAGACACGTATGCGCCGGAGCAGAAACCAAACAAGGCTGCAAAGGCAATGATGCCGTTCTGCGAGTTGCATGGGATCCAAAGGGCAAGGATCCAGAGACCAGAAAGGAAACCGACAATAATAAAGATGTTGTAGCGACCCATCTTATCACCAAGAATTCCTGAACCAATCCGGCCAAAAAGACTGGCTGCGTTGAGTATGGGAATCAAATACTGAACAAGGTTGGGGTCCACGCCAGCATGAAGGGCCTGAACGGGCAGGTAGTCGATAGGAATGAAGATTCCGAAGGTGAAGAAGAAGAATCCAAGCATACAGAAGATGAATTCTGGCTCGTGGAATGGCCTGGCCAACTGGGCGCGGCTGACCTTCTGAGGGTTGGGAGGGTGAATCGATCTGACTGTGAGGTTGGCGATAATGAGGAGTCCGAGGATCATAAAGGCGCAGATTCGCATGGACCACCCGAATCCGACTTGCTTGATGAGGCGGGTTACCATGATGGGGAAGATGACGCCACCGATACTCGAGCCGGTTGAAAGGATGCCAAAGGCAGCTCCTCTATTGCTGTCAAACCATCCGTGAATCGTCGATAGGGCTGAATATGTTAGTGGGTTCCAGTATGGAGGGCAGGGATGAGGCTTACCTGGCTGGAAGATTGCTGAGACACCGATGGCAGAGCATACACCCTGAGACAGAAGAATCTGGTAGTACTCAGTGCTGATGGACGCCATCATGATGCCAAAGACATGCATGAAACTTCCGACAAAAATCAACCACCGCGGTCCATAGCTATCGTAAAGCTTTCCGATAATCGGACCCATCCCCATGATGAAGAAGATCTGTAGCGAAGGGATCCATGCGATAGTACTCGACGAGTATTGCTTCAAAAGATCATTCTGGTAGTATTCCTGAAAAGCGCCAACACCTAGATAGATTAATTAGTCGACGCCACTGAAATACACAGCATGATACTTACTGTTGATCCAGCCAAAACTGCAAAACGAGGTACACCAAGCGCCAAGAACAACAAGCCAAGCTGTGAGACCACCATCAGGAGCGCCACTTCCAGCTGGTGTAGCCGCAGGCTCAGGCTGTGTGGTACCCTCCTCAAGATCAGACTTTTCGTTGTTGTAACCAACCTGATTCTGAAGCGTGAGCTCCGAATTGCGAGGTGACGAAGGCGCGGTGGTTTGAAGAGCAGCCATGATGAGAGATGCTATTTTATCTGATCGAGGGTTGCTTTGAAGTTGAGGCTCTAGTTAGGTGACATGGGCGTCGAGGTTTATAAGTTCCAGATGCAACGGCAGATCTGAGCCTAAAAGGGGTCCATAGTACGCCTTATGGAGCTCCATATTCACGGTCATTCGTTCATGTCACTTAATTTCGCGACGCGAGACTTCCAAAGGCCGAAAATGGTGGATTGTTTGCAGCCGAGCTCAAGTCTCTGATTCGCTCCTTCGGTCTCGGATCTACTATACTTGCCGAAGCCGACGCTAGTCTCTCGATAAGATCGACCGCAGCGAATTAGAGCTCGTCATTGATCTCACCATCTCGAATATCCCGGCCACGGAGATAATCCCCGGCGATCTCAGCTTACAAAGACCGAATCCTCATCCGTAAAATACCACAGCTCTCGGCCTGTCAATTATCGGTCGGTGTAATACCACATCATGTCTTCTCGGCCCCGGACTCGGTCGTGCGCCGTATGTCATCGCCGAAAAGTTCGCTGTGACAAGAACTTCCCTTGTTCGCAGTGTGTTCGGTCTGGCTTTGAGTGCTCGTATCCACCTGCTGGCCCCCCTGCGAGACGGGCCAAGAAGACGACAATCAATGATGTTGCAAGTCGGATCTCGCAGATGGAGAAGACGATTGAGGCGTTCAAGGCTGGACAAGATGTGTCGCCGCAACCGACAGCATCTGCAAGTTCAGTGACGTCTGCGAATAGTGTTCCAACACCAGCTAGCACCGCTACAGACGCTGAGACCAGAGAGAAGGTCAGAGGTTCTCGTGAAGGTCTTTTACTCAACAAGGGAACAAGTAGTCACTATGTAAATGAGGTTCTCTTCTCGCGGGTCATCGAGCAGGTAAAGACATTCCAGTAGTTTGTATACTTGACGCTGACATACGCCCAGGAAGATGATGTGCGAATGGCCTTAGCAACGCCCAGAGAGGAACCGCCTCACGAAGTCGACTCTCCTATATGTCACTTGAATCCCATGGGATGGCTATCAGCCGGTATAGCATCAATATCTACCGCCATTTACCATCCTCAAAGACGTGTGGCCATTCGACTATGGAAAGTCTTTGTTGATGGCGTTGATCCATACGTCAAAGTTCTGCACATCCCCACCGCCGAGACAACACTCTACACAGTTATAGGTGACCCTACTAAAGCTTCGAACGAAAACTTGGCTCTTTGCTTTGCCATCTATTTCGCTGCTGTCACGGCCACGCCCTCCGAAGGGGCGCTCGACATTACTGGGAAGGACAAAAAGCAAGCTCTCCTTCGGTACAGGATGTGTCTAGAGCAATCAATGGCCCAAGCAGACTTCCTTGAGAATCCTACAATCGCTTCTCTACAGGCAATGGCTATTTATGGGGTGAGTTTGTTAATGAAAATCAAAAGTATTCACTGACCTTACGCAGGCCGCCATGCGGGTCCATAACTCATGTCGAGCTGTCTGGATCATGAATGGCCTCGCGCTTCGAGCCGCTCAGTCAATAGGTTTGCACAGAGACGGCAGCAAGCTCGGTCTATCACCCTTTGAGTCTGAATTGAGACGCCGAATATGGTGGTATTTTCAAGAGAGAGATGGAAGAGGCGCCGAGGACTATGGACTACAGAATCCATCAACCACTCCTACAGTTCATGGTGTTGAGCTACCGCGAAACTTACACGATAGCGACATTTCACCAGGGATGAAAGAGCTTCCACCGTCCAGGCCGGATTGGACGCGAATGACGTTACAGCTGTGCTGCAACCAATCATCGCAGGCTTGGGCTCACCTCTTCCATATGAGTTGCTCTGCGGATGGCTTACCAGATGAAGATGTTCGGCGGCGAGTCATCAAAGATGCCGTTGATAAGGTTGAAGGGATTTTGCAGCGCTGCAACCCCGTGATACCAGAACAAAGAATGACGATCCGAACTGCACGTCTGATTCTTTGCAAAGTCGACGTAGTGTCTCGTCGTCAATGGCAGATCCTCCGATCACCGGACGACCAACCGCCAATGGCCACAGAAGCCGAGCTCGCTGAAGCAGTCGAACTCCTCGAGCTCTCCAACCTCATGTGGCAAGACGACGACCTCGCCGCCTACCAGTGGCTCGCCCGCTCATATCCCCAATATCACATAATGCTCTTCATCCTGCGTCACCTGTGCGTATGTCCGCGCGGAGAACTAGCCAAGCGAGCCTTTGCAGCCGTGGAGCTCCAGCATGAGAATTTCAAATCGAGGGAGAATAAGCCGCTGAGTGGGCTGAAGTGGACGGTTCTCACGACGTTGAGGGAGAGGGCGTTCTTGTTGATGCAGCAGGTTGAGAGGGAGAGTGTGGGTGTGCAGTGGAATGAGAGTCAGCGGATGGAAATGCAGGGGACGAATGGGATGCAGAGTGGGAGTGGGAGTGAGGTTGCTGTTCCGGACTGGAATATGATTTTGGAGGAGTTTCCGTTAGACATGGAAGACTTTTCGTTGATTTTCTGAGGAGTAAGGTGGACGCTTGTATGATTAGATGAAGTAATATGACTCAAGCCAAAATACAAAATCACAAAACAAAAATACTTTATTGGATTTTCAGTAGTGCCAGAGGGCTTCGTCTTGAAGACGGTCTACGAAGTTCTCTGTGCTGATATAAGCTATCAGCTATAAGTCTCGATCGCAAATAACACATGCAGCTCACAACGTAGACATTATACCACAATATCTAAACAATGGCTACAGCATAAGACTAGTATCATAGAACCCTAAAAAATGGCACATTGCCCCTCATCACGGGTGAAGACGGTATACCTTACCATCACCAGTGCCCACCATTTAGATTTCAATTCTTCAACTCATACCCAGACACTGCCATACCGGAACATGGTTAATCCTTGAGAATACCGTCTTTTTCAAAGTCTCAGAAAGTGTTTCTTCGTCTTCCGCGTCTGCGAGTTCCTGTCTTGTCGGCTCTTTGTGATTCTATAAAGAGATACGGGACTTACGTGCGGCCCAACGAAAGTAGTGCTGCTGCCAGAGCGACACAAGTCCCACGATCAATTGAAGGATGCCGAATATTATGGAGATGACAACTTCAGCAGGAAGCATTGGTTGAGTCATCGCAATTAATCTTGTTTGTACTGCTGGTAAAGATGGTTTGGTTTCGTCTATGCTTGCTGAGATAAACAAAATGAGTTCTTTGAATTTATGATTGAGAACAAGGCGAAATTCTCAAACGACACAAAGAAAGCGTGGCCTTTTTTGATGACATTTCAGGAATAATAGTAGTTTTGCAGCTGCACAAGTGAATATGGCTTCCCTGCATAAAGACCAGGTCTAGGGGAGCTAAGAAAACATCTGACATTAAATCAAGGCGCCAAAATAACCCGGTCTAAATGGTTACTAAACTTAACTAAATCTTTTTATCACTTAGGATAGAGGTTCTGAGCTTTTCTGCTTGCTGGGGCAGCTGTACCGTGTTTATCATTGGCTGTTTGTTGCTTGCATGACACCCATGTCTCAGCACAAAATAGTACTTTTGAGTTCTCCTTGACAATTGGATGAGAGTCCTGTGGCGTACAAGGATTTCAAGAATTGTTGTTTTGTTTCCCCCCTGCTTCACCGCAAAATAGTAGTTTTGTAAAATGTGATGAGGCTGACTCTTGCGTGTTGGCCCCTCGTGGGAGCCTCCTTTCTCCCTTTTTTTTCTTTAAATTTATTTACGACACCGCTCTCTCTCTTCAGTCTCTATTCATTCCATCCATCTTTTATTCAGCGTCTTTCCTGGCAGCAGTGGCCGATTCGCCGGCTAGTAAGGCTGCTGTGAAGTGTCACCAATATCCACCATGGATCCTCCCTGGTTCACAACTCCAAACGATTTCAGTGAATTCCACAATTTTGATGACCCATTTCCTGGCACCCAATTACCTCCTGGTTTTGATGTTCAAGCTCCGCACGAACAGGCTGTTGGTGGACAGTTTGTCGCAGACCAGAACCATTCATATGCTCTGCTAGATCCTTCTTATGGCTTCTTCATCCAAGGGCTCCAGGATGGCTCCTCTGTGGACAACATGGATGGTCCGGGAGCCGCCCAAACTACACCTACTCCTATAACGGGTCCTCCCAGAAAGAGTAGGAAGAAAAAGGCCCCGACTCTACGTGATGAAGACTTTGAACCATTCAAAGACCGAATCCTCGAACTCTATGAGACGTATAAGTTACCACTTGAGAGTGTTAAATCCATGATGGAGCAGGAGTTCGGCTTCACCGCTCAGTAAGTGATTTCGTCCTTGAATCGAGACAGACTCGTGACTTACTTATATGTGCCAGGCCACGGCAATATCAGACGCGTATAAGCAAATGGGGCAAAGACAAGAATATCAAGAAGGCCGAGATGACAGCTATCGCCAGGAAGCATCAGCAGAGGGAGATTCTCGAGACTGATAAAAGGAAGCTGCGCTTCACCGTCAGAGGCCGAGAGGTTGACGCAGGTAAGATCGACCGATGGATGGACAGAAATAACGTCCCACGAAATGATCTGTATGCTCCGAGTCCTGCAGCATGTAAGTCAAATCCGAATGTCCTGAAGTCAATGCAGCTGACTTGTCATACCAAAGCTACGCCGTCTGCAGTCAATTGCACAACGATTTCGGAGAGAGGTTCCCTAGCCCATAGTCCAGCACTATCAGAAATGAGCCTCACCTTCTCCACCGGTGGTATCACACCAGTAGCTCAGAGTCCAATGGCATCTTCTCCCGCACTCTCCGTACGAGGGATAATTCAAGGCCGCGGCAGTACTTTCACTGGACAGAGTCCAGCGCCTTCCTATCGAGCTCTTTCAGCCCAACTCCCGGCTTCTGATCCATCAGCTACAAGCCCTGTTCTTCCACCCTCAAGTTCTATATTAGCCCCACAGAAATATCGCTATAGACAAGCTGATGAAGACCGTCTACGATCAGAACTATATGTGGCAGAGTCCTTGTTCGGCTCCGAGCATGTTGAGACCCTCCATATATTGACACGCCTGACTTTTGTTCTTCTTGAACAGGGGAGATACAAATCTGCCGAAGAAATGATTCGCAGAGCGGTTGTAGGCTATCAGGAGACGCTAGGGGTAAACAGTATCCGCACGCTGGATGCTCTAGAACTCCTGGGGCAAATTCTAATATCCCAGGGCTTCTACCGTCAAGCCTCAAGACTCCTGGAAGAATCACTTGAGACCAAAAGGGTGGCTCTTGGTGACGAGCATCGATCTACCCTGTTCTGCATGATTCTTCTGTCGCAGGTGTATTTGAAACAATGCTGGTGGAGTAAGGCTGCTTTCATTTCTGAGCGAGCGCTAGAAATAACAAAGAGGATATGGGGTGAAGCCAACCACGGTACATTGTCAAGCATGTCGGATTTGGGGGCTGCATACTTGGGTTTAGGGCGATTAGAAGAGAGCGAGCAGCTAATAGGACAAGCCCTCAAACAAAGCAGGAATTCCTTCGGGGATGACAATATTACTACGCTGACCATCATGTCCCGCCTGTTGGCTTTATATGGGCAGCAGAATTATTTGGGTCATGCAGAGTTGATTGCAATGCAGATTATCAACACATTTATGAGAACAGTCGGCAAAGAACACCCCAACACTGCGTTCGCTAAAACAGAGTTGGCTATAATATACGAAAGCCAAGGAAATTTGAAGAAAGCCGAAGAGACAGGGGAGGAAGTGCTAGAGATGCAGAAGAGAATCCTTGGGGAGAACCATCCTGATACTTTGCGAACTGCAAAAATCCTGATATCTGTATACAAGAAGCAAAACGAACATGGAAAGGCTGGGGAGCTTGGGAGGTATTATAAGAAGATAAAAGGGGGCGGCGGGGCCGGTATTTAGTGAGGGGAGTTTTTCCAAGTACAGGGAAATTTGAAGCTCACTACTGCTAACAAGAGCATCAGTCAAATTGAAGAGCTGGGGTTTTCATGTCAAGCCAGAATGTAACTTATAACGTAACACAATCAGTCAGTCTCATATCATGATAATGTAGCAAGGTTACAAAGCAGCAAGAAAGATGGCAATCTGTCCTGTATCAGGCGACAATAAGAAAGACGCAGTACCCCTCTGTTTTATTGTTTACAAAAGGTCCTGGTTGACTCATATCCAGCAATGAAGCGACTCAGTTGTAAGGAATGCCGGCTGGTGCCTGACTAAGGCGATCGAGAGTGTCGATGTGATGCTGACAGATGCGGATGTTGATGTCGATGTTTAGACCGCCCTACCCGAAGTTTATCGTCGACGCCTCCCGCATATGAATGGCTAATCGAGATACAGTTTAAACTACCCTGTAGATTTCGGCACACGTTGGCAGAGGTTCTGACTGTAGGAAAGCGTTTGATCTTTAGAATTAGACAGATACCGGTATAAACGATGTTTTAATATCGCCTCATTTTCACGAATCTTTTCAAATAATTCTGTAGGGCTGCTTCAGTTGCATAAGCGCTCAGCCATTCCTCCACCGCTAGAGCCAGTTGGGAAGGGTTCCCTTTTTTGGCTGCCGTCCCCTCTCGGCAGAACGAGGCAAGCCCAGGCCATTCCAGGGCATCAGCCAATGCCAAATCTCAGATGAGCGGGGACTTGTTTTGGTCTGGTCCTGGCCTGGACCTTGATTCGGAGCCTCCACCTCCACTCTGTCTCTCTAATCTTCCCGAGCACTCCATCCCGCCCGCCCATTACTGTACCATCCTTGAATGTTTGGTTATCCATCTTTATCCATCCATCCATCCATCCATCCCTCCCCTCTGTCTCTTTACTTGTTTGGTCACATATCATCCGCCAACTTTGTTCGAGTCTTTGTTCTTGCTGATAAACTTGTTATTTCTTGTATTAGCACCTCGACTCAAGTCCATTCCCTCGATTGCGTCACGACATCTCGACGTTTCCTTGTTGCCTGCTGTGCGCGTTCTGTTGTGACACTATCATCTCAACGTTTTTAACCGCCAAGCTTACGCCGCCCACGCATACGCATCACATCCCATTTCCATCTCTGACCGCTGTCTTGCGCTCAACTGTCTTGCCGCCAGATCATCGCGAATTGCTACATTAACAGGGGCCCGAGGCCTCGAAGTTCCCAATGTCGAATAAGAACGAGGCCTTGTCCTCGATGGATCCCTTCTCACCTGCACATCAACCCGACGAGGGTTACTCCGAAGATCCTCTCACACCAACCGTCAACCAAGAGTTATCGACCGCTCTCTCGACTGCTCTTGCTACGCTGCGTTCCCCCTCCGACTTGAGCACATGGCTTGTCGCGAACTCGTCGTTGCTGCCCCTCGAGGTCAGAACAGGTACGTTGTGTTGATTGAATTGATGGGGTCTGGTTGCTGACTGTTGACAGAACTGACCATGGCGTTACTCGACAACTTGCCCACGTCTGTCATCGCTGAGATCGTCCACAAATTGAACCCAAGACTTTACATCGATTTTATTCAATACCTCCCCGCTGAGATCTGTCTTAAGATTCTAGGTTTCCTCGATCCTGTTTCCCTCGTGAGCGTTACGCAGACATGCCGCGCCTGGTACGAATTGGCACTGGACCGAAAGCTATGGGAGCGTCTATACTATATGGAGGGGTGGAAGACAATCATGAGCGAGATCGAAGCCTGCGAGACTAAGGTTAACAACGGCCTCGATCACTCGATTCGTCACCTCAATCGACTCCAGTCGATGCAGGACGCCCACCCCAACAAGATTCGTGCCGTTGTCAATTCGGATGACGATCTCGAGATGACAGATGGTGACCGCACGCCTGGCCCCAGCGAGACCTTGGCCGGCGGAAGCATGTTTGGAAGCCCTTCTTCCTCCTTCTCGTCGAGTCGACCTGCGATCGTGCCCATGGGCGAGATGGACCTTGATGGTTTGTCGAGTAGAAACCCGAGCTTGGATCGAACACTTTCGTCATCGTCCGACGGCAGAGGGAAGCGTAAAGAGCCCAGCGACGATACTGAGTCCTCTCTCGCTTCAATGTCGCTAGCCGATGCAGCCAACACATTACCACCGTCATCATTGTACATCTGGGATGTGGGTCGATCACGATATCGTATTAACTGGCGCTATCTGTACGGCATGCGACGGAAGTTGGAGGCGAATTGGGAGCTAGGAAAATACACAACTTTCCAATTTCCTCATCCCAATTTCCCCGAGGAAGGACATCAAGAGTGCGTATATGCTCTGCAGTTCGACAAAGACTACTTGGTGAGCGGTAGCAGGGATCAGACCATGCGTATCTGGAATGTTCGCACCCGCCGACTTGTCCGACCCCCTCTGACGGGACACATGGGCTCCGTCCTGTGTCTACAGTTCGATTCTGACCCTGAAGAAGATCTCCTTGTTTCTGGAAGTAGTGACTCTAATGTCTTCATCTGGAAATTTTCGACTGGTGAGCTGGTGCAGAAACTAACACGAGCTCATCACGAATCCGTCCTCAATGTGCGCTTTGATAAACGAATCCTGGTTACGTCTTCCAAGGACAAGACGATCAAGATCTTTAACAGGCGGCCGTTGAGACATGGCGATTTGGGCTACAACAGCGGCGATCTAGTCGGCCCAGTACCTGTTCATCTACGAAGATACGGTTATGAGCCGGACCTTTCACAGGAACTTCCCGTCAAGCCTCCATTCACCATGATCGGTCGTCTGGATGGACATAGTGCCGCCGTAAACGCCATTCAAGTTCGTGACGAGACCATTGTTTCGGTATCAGGAGATAGGCATATCAAGATATGGAGTTGGCCAGATCAGACCTGTACCCGGACGATTCCAGCACACGACAAGGGAATCGCGTGCGTGGAGTTTGACGGGCGCAGAATTGTCAGTGGCAGCAGTGATTGGGAAGTCTGCATTTTTGATGCACCTACTGGCCTTAAGGTTGCTCAGTTGCGAGGACATGCCCACCTGGTGCGTACTGTCCAGGCGGGATTCGGTGATCTGCCGTACAGCACAGCAGAAGACTGGGCGGAAGCCAAGGCTGTTGATGCTGAATACCTGCGCGCGCTTGAGGCTGGTGAGATTGATAATGCTATGGACCGACGGCATAGGAGAGACCGTCGGGCAAATGCTGGAAGCTCTCGACCTCAGGATGTTCAGGCGTATGGCGCCAAGGTTCCCCCCGGAGGTGGTGGAGGCAGAAAGTATGGTCGCATTGTGTCTGGTTCCTACGACCAGAGCATTATTATCTGGCGACGCGACAAGGAAGGTGTTTGGAAGCCCGCAATCCATCTCCGACAAGAAGAAGCTGCTGCTGCTGCACAGCGTGAGGCTGCGGCCAGCTTGTCGAGCGCAACGTCGAACGTCGCGATTGCCGGATCTCTGGCTAGTAGGTCTTCACATACGTCCACAATCGTGCCTCGATCTCCGCCTACGAGCAGCACTCCTCTCGGGCCTTTGATGCTGCGTGATCACCACGGGGACTCCCAGCGAACGGCAAGCTCATACCAAGTGCTGATCGACCAGGCGGTACCCCTTGGGCCCACCTCGTTGCAACATGTGCTTGCAACATACCCGATTGCGCTGGCTCACCATTCCTACCTACAAACTGCCATTGAACGCGAGACGTCGCCTTTGATCCGAGCCCAGCTTAGAGGGGTGGTAACGGATGCTTTGGCCAACCTCCAAATTCGTCAAATGCCGATGCGACAGCAGTCGAGTTCTGGTAGTTCCAACATATCAAACGATAGCGGCCGTACCAACCCAAGATCCGGTCAAACGCCTCATGCGGTACCCGTTCCAGGAGGGCCAGCTGCGCAACCTCCGGTTGGTAATCATGCACAAGGTGCGCCTCCTGGACAACCAGCTCAACCTCCAATTCACAATGGCCACCATGCAGGCCATCATCCTCATATCGCCGCGGCCGAGAATACGTCAGCACGAGTCTTCAAGCTACAATTCGACGCGCATAAAATTATTTGCTGCAGTCAAACTCCAACAATTGTTGGATGGGATTTCTGTAATAAGGATCCCGCATTGGAAGAAGCTGTTCGACTCTTTGCAACAGTCGACTAGATCTGTAACTCTGAACCATAAATCATAAATGTATAAATCAGAAAGCATTCTTTTGAGCGAGGGAGTTGGGTTATATGGGCTTGGCAGAGTCTTATCAAGAATAACTGCATAATCCAGAGGTTTCCATTGGCGACAGTACGGTTGGATGCCTTGTGTGTTCAAGTGCATGCTAGATACCTACGGATACTCAGGATTGATGTTCTTCAAGTAGAAAATACAAGTTTAATGCATTCATGACAATAATGGAAGAGTGAAATGATGTGCTTGGGTGACCCTACGAACCTAACCAACGCCATGACAAGCAAAACCCATGTAGAAATCTTCGAGAAGTCCACCGCGATCCAGCAACGCCGTTCGTTAACCAGCAGCTTGCTTCACCTTGTCCTCAGTCTGAGGAGGCTCGTCCACAAACTCTGGCACGACCTCATCCTGCAAGAAACCCGGCACAGCACCACCCATCTCATGCTCCATCTCCACCTCCATCCCCAACGCCTCCAACTCAGCATCCAGCTCATCCTCCTCCACATCCTCAGGGATATCATAACTCCTCGCCAAACTCTCCTGAATCTCATTACCCACATCCATCAGATCCGCCATCTCATCCTGCAACCTCTCAATCTTGTCGATATCAATCTTGCCGTACTGCTTCTTCAGCTCCTTATTCGTCGTCTTCATCGCATCCACCTGCGTCATCACGTTCTTGAGGTTGTCCTGCATGTTGTTCGCCTGCTCCATGTTCCACACCTGGCTCTCGAGCTTGTCCTTCTCCGCCTCGTACGCCTTGCGGCGCTGCAGCACCTTGAGGGCTTTCTGCTTCATCGCTTGCTTGCCGGGACCTTCGCGCATGCGGGATAGCTTTTCTTGGTAGGCGCCGAGCTCGGCGTTGAGGGCTTTGAGTTTGGTGTCGAGGGAGGATATGCGGGTGTCGAGGTTGGTTATGGCGCCGTTGAGGGTGGGTTTGGGGCCCGCGGGCTTGGCGCCGAAGAGGCGGTTCATCTTGATGTTTGTAGGGGGCGATAATGAAGAAGAGGATTTGGCTGTGGTGGTGGGTTGTAGAGGACAGATGCGCGGTGTGTGTCGTGGAGGTGGTGATTGTAAGGGTCGGAAATGGTGGCCTGGAGGGATGACGTTCACTGCGCACGCGGCTCAAATGGTTGGAGTTGCATGGAGCGAGCAGCGGGGCGCACCCCGCCTTGGATCTGAGACTCAAATCGGGCTACCCTAGAGCAAGAAGACGAAAGTTCAAGAATCAGAGTTTGGAACATAATTTTGAGACACGTAAATTAAATGAGTGGCAGGCACATACATTCAAAATATCTACATAGACTTTTTCAGTAGCAAAGCAGATTTCTAGGGCTTCTCCAGCCCATTTTCGCCGGGTTGTTGCAATTGTCGCATTCTGCATTGAGAGGACCCGCAGAGAGTAAACAAATATTCCTGTCAAGCAGAAAAGACCCTGACCTGGTTTAGCACAACCGCTGGTTCCCGCTTATAGTCCAGGGATTTTGATCACGGATGTCAAATTTAATGCTATTGCTCAGTTTGTGGTACTTGAAATGAACCTATGGCTTGAGCAAAGACGGGAACCATTTCTGGTTCGGGTGAGACATGCTATTACTCGACACGGGAGAAGTTCATTAGAATGGAATAGCCAAGCTCAGGGCAAGGCGGTACGGCACTTCAGTGTCATTCTTGAAATATGATTGGGCTTTAGACTGTGTCAGTGTCTAATCTGATCTATATCTTTAAGCATGTTTCAACGTCTCGAGACGACATCGGCAGGCTTGATACATGATAACGGCGGAATTGTTGTCCAATAATGAATTTTGGTAATAATATGGAGTAAAATCAATCTCATTTTAGACCCTATTGATCCTTGGCACTCTCATTTACTAGAGGTAGATCGTGGTGGTCTGTGGTTCGACAATGATCACTCGGACCAAACGTAAATGTCACCAGCACCAGTAAATCTACAATTGAACAATAATAGCCAACAGCAACAAGAATCGCTGGCCTCACAGCAAGTCAAGTCTCAATTGTTTACTTCTGCTTCTCATTGACAGGCCGTCACTGCTCGCCAGCTGCCAGCAGTGGACCCTGGAAGCGGTGACCATTCACGACCCACAATTACCTGGTGCCCACAGACGCGTCTGGAGCTCCAAGCCCAAAGCGCCTCCATCTTCGCAACCCACATCGAAATTCAATCCGCAAAACAAAACAAACTCTCCAACTTCTTTGCGCACCAGCACTTGACTTTACCAACGATATCTTCACGAACTCAACTGCTACTTCGCAAACACTTTCTTCACAGTCTTCAGCTTCTACGAGCTTTATTTTCACACTTTTCGCATCCTCTTCGCTTCGTTACCCCGTATCGTGGGAGGTTTGTTTACTTTAAAACCTTCTCTTCCGCGCTGCATCTTTGCGATGGCGGCGGCGGACGTCCCCAAATGGGGCTTTGGGCAAGAGCCCATGCAAATGTGAGTATTTGCCCTGATCCTGAAGATGTCTTGTCTTCTCTTGAGAATACTGACATTTTATTTGCAGTAAACCCGTTGCTGCCGACTTCATCCCGCATTTCGCGACCACTGGCGACACTCGTGTCGACGCCGGCAAGACGTAGGTTTTCTCGACCGTTGAACTCAAAACAGCCTCACTAACGGTTCCATAGCTTCCTCAAATTTGGCAACTTTGCGTTCAAGAAGCCACTTACCCGACCGCCCGCGTGGGAACGGGTTCCTACACAGTCGCTTGCTGCTCCCAGCTCGAACCGACAGATCATGCGCCGAGTCACAGTTTCCAACAGTCTCCAGCTCGACACACCCTTCGTCATCTTCCCAAATGTCTCCGCCATTCCTGTCCCTACTCGCGAAGAGCTCGGTTTCGACCTTACTCTTCCTCGCAAAGTCCAACGACTAGAATCCTACGAACCTGTGGATAGAGAACCAGTGTTTGAGGATTTCTTGATGTTCTCGCATGCACAGCACATGCACAATCTCATGAGAGCCAAGGGTAAGCAACTCCTCAAAAGTGCACTGAACTTTGACTGACATTTAATCTAGTTCATATTGCGAACGGCCTTCTCGACACTTACTCTGGCCATACACGCGAAGACGTGGAGGCTATCGAGCAAGGAGCCCGACAAATCGTTCCGGTCAAGCGAGCTGCTAGCATCATCAGCACCGATCTTGTCGATACCGACGGCTCCCCCATTACCCTGGCGCCCGCCAGAGGTAATCGATTTCTCACCTACGACGATGTGCTTCGTAAGATCCAGGCTGCCAACGAATCAGGAAAACAGTCCGTCAATCTCAGGGACGCGTCCATCTCAGAGGTCACTACCGCACTGCAAAACAGTCGCCGGGATCCTCGAAAGCGCCTCGCTGCTCTCGGCGAGCCCGAACTCTCCACTATCTTGGACGAGGAGGAACCGGAGAGTCCCATCGTTCAGGAGCCTCTTGAGGAGTCTGTTCTCTTCCCTGGGTCCCCTTCTCCATCGAAGCGACTTACTCGTCTCATCACCAGCGACACCATCAAGAAGAGCGTCCGCCGACTTTCGAAGCTTGCCAAACGCATCCATGGTTCTCCTTCCAAGTCATCCCCTTCAAAATCGTCCCCTTCGAAGTCTTCTCCTTCCAAGTCGAAGTGTGCTTCCTCACCTCTCGCCCAGCGTTCTAGCCCTGTCTATGGATCTGCTGCTGGCAAGGACAATATGTCCACTGAGTCCGTCGCTGACTCTCCCGCCCGCCCTGGCCGAACTTTCCGAGTGCCATCTGAGTGCGACTCATCTTCTTTCGAAGATACTGGTCTCCCAGAGACCCCCAACAAATCGTCGTCGCCTGTCATGAACTACTCGCGACCCATCGCTCCCACTCCCTCTCAGTGGAACCGACCTGAGCCCCCAACTCCCGCAACTCCTGCTGCCCAGAGTGCTCCTTTCAACCCCGCCACCCCTCAGCAGACCGACAGTCCCATCGGTCTCGCTGCCCTTCTTCCTACCCTTCTCCCTCCCTCTACTCCCAAGCCGCACGGTTGCACACTTGAAGTCCTTGAGCCTAGTGAGACTTTCGACTTCGGGAAAACAACTTCTTTCGGTAGCTCTAACTCGTGGATGTTTTCTTCTCCTCAGCCCACTGAGCCCATTCGTATCAAGGCCGGTAACCAGGCGCGCCGTCGTCGTAGCGAACCCCTGCTCCGCAAGTGTCTCGACACCCGAGCTCGTCGTCTTTCGTCCTCTCCACAGAAGGTCCAATTCCAACAGGAAGCGATCTTCAATGATGATATTTCCATTGCCTCGCTATTCGATATCACTTATGAGTCGCCTGCGAAGGCCGCTGCCATCGATGCAGCCGACGAGACATCTGTTCTCGATTCTATTACTTCTCCCTCCAAAGAGCCTGCAGCTGAGAGCGCGGCCGAGCACACTATCCCTCTTGACACAATTATGGAGGAGAGTGTTGCTACTGAGGCTGATCCCACAGAGGCAGCCAACGAGACTACTGTTCTCGCTTCTATTACTTCTCCTTTCAACAAGCCTGCAGCTGAAAGCGCGGCTGAGCACACCCTTCCTCTTGACACACCTATGGAGGAGAGTGTTGCTCCTATTACTTCTTCATCCAACGAGCCTGCAGCTGAAAGCGCGGCCGAGCATACCCCTCTTGACACAATTATGGAGGCGAGTGTTGCTACCAATGCTGATCCCATTGAGACAGCCAAACCTACTGAAGGCGAGCCCAACATGGGCTATGCCAGTGTTCTCACTGAGAACCTCTGGTTGCAAGACCTGAATTCTTCACCCACCGCACCTCCCACCAACCGCCAGGACGAGCAGCAAAGTTCCATGCAGCCACCCACTACCGCTGCCGAGACACCTGTCACCAAAACTCCCACTTCTTCTGAAAGTGTTGTAAACATCGATGTCCGGGAGAACCCTGACATTTTCGGAACTCAAATTTCATCACCTCCAGTCCCTACCCCCATCCAGAATCTTTCTCGCATGGCCGACGACGCCTGCAATGGCCACGCTAAGGTCGTGGTCACTGAGGAAAATGGTAGACTCTTTGTCCGATTTAAGGTGTCGGCCAGATATGCCCACATGTTCCCTGCAAGCCAAGGGTTCAACGATTCTCTTTCGTTCTCTCCATCCGTTGACATTTCTACACCAAGACCTCGACCCGTCAACCCCACCGCGCAGACTCCTGATCTCAACAGCTTCGGTGACGTTACCAGCCCATCTCCCAGCGTAATGCAGACCCCCGAGCCTCAATCTACCGAGTCACTCCTCAAGACACCTGATATCAACGGTGTCGGTGTTATCGACCGCTCCTCCCCCGGTCAATTTGATACACCTGAACTTCCTCAGCATGACAACACTCTTGTCTTCGGCGAGCCTGAAACCATCGACCGACCTTCTTCTATTCGACGCGTTACTCGCCGTCAGAGTGAGATGACTCCATTGAAGCGTGCTACAAGAAACGCAATGGGCATCTCCCAGGGGCCCGCCACACCCAAATTCTCTCCTCCAGCTGCCGATAATGGCGACCACACCTTGGTCATGGAAGAAACACCCGCTAAGCGGGACGATGAAACACCTGCTCAGCAGGTCGAGACTCCAGCAGCTCCCCCTATCCAGGAGGTAGAAGCCGCTCCTGCTGCCAACAATGGTGGCCAAGACTTGGACAGCCCAGGTCGAGATTACCTCCGCGCGTTCATCAACCAGAATCGCCGAACTACCGCTACCGCTACTGCTACCACCAGCGAACCCTCAACTACCGCTGCCACAAACACCTCAACCCTTACACCCGCCGCAGAAATCATTCCTGCCGTCACCGCGACCGAAGCAGGATCCCCAATCGCACCAGCAGCTAAGCGCCAGCCTCTTGGAGCTCGAAGCCCTAACAGGGGCAGCCCCATGAAGGTTAAGCGTAAGGCGGATTGTGATGCTGACGAGGAATCTCCCGCGAAGAAGTCGAAGATCGACAACGCGGCGAGTGAGGCAAGAGGGTCGATCCGTCAGGTCGCTCGAAAGACCAAGGTTAAGCGCCAGAGGGCAGAGTTGGCCATCGACATGACGGATCTTCCCTCTGCCTCCAACACCACCACTACCACCTACCCCTCCCCCTCCACCGACACTCCCAACGGCAAGCAGGTTGACGAGCTTGCTAGTAACGCATCAGCCACCCGCCGATCGTCTCGGCTCCGAAGCCAAGAGAACCCGAGCAGTGCTCCCAAGTCGTCGCTGCCCACTCCGATCAAGCTCGGCCGAGCCGGTGCTGGCCGCAGCCTCCCAAAGAAGGCTCGCAGCGAGGAAGACGAGTTGGCTCGCAAGACGCGGGCCAACACCAAGCGGAACATGGGTAAGGCCGAGTTCCCTGCCGAGGTCCTCGTTAGAATTGCGGACGAGGCAGAGAAGAACTCTGACCAGGGTGAGGAGTCGGAGAGGCCAGCAAGTGGTCGACGTGTGGGGTGGAACCAACCCCTGGAGAAGGTGCAGGGAGAGGAGCCCAAGAAGGGGCGGGCCAAGGGCAAGGCCACGCAAGGACAGACGGGCATCTCGAAGCCCAAGGCGAAGCGGGCCACCAAGGTGGCAGCGGATCTGGGCATGGTGGCCAACGGCACACCTGCCAAACCCCAGCGCGTGACGCGCTCCAGCGCACGCTCTGGGGTTTGAGCACCCAGAAGTCTCCCGACAAATGGAGACGGCTGCCTTGGTGGTTGGCGGCTTTGCTTTTGTTTTGACGTTTTTTGCTTTCGACACGACAACTCCGGCACCAATTGGTGCACAAGAACAAGGACGACGATGACTTCTTTTTTGGCGGCGTTCGGGAGGGAGGGCTCTCGACGTCTTTTTACGAGTGCATGATGCATTGCGAGGCGTTGGTGGTTGCGCAAAGATACCACATTTTGGAAGTTTTTGGGACCTGTTTTCGGTGGACGACGCAGGTCGGTGTACGGGTTTAAAGTCCTCGGGATGAGGCTGGAAAACATAGATGCCCCGGATGGGCCATTATACGAGAATAAGACTTGATTCACACATGATATTGCCTTGCTTTGTGATTTGCCAGATGTGATTTATTGAAAGACTTGCCTGGTATGTTGAAGAACAAGGACACCGTCGCCCATCAGGTTTGTACGTGTTGGTCCTCTAACAATACGGAGGATATCAAGTCGCGGCGATGAGTAAGTATTTCTCTACGAATGAGCAGTCACAAAGTCCATAGTCAAGTGGGAATATCTTATTGTTTATGTCTATCTAAGTGGTAAACCTAACTCTTTATTTATGATAGAGACAGTATTGTTCGGTGTGATGTTAAAAAACGCCAGAGCTAAGATAAGTCGGAGTGAATGCCCTGATCAGATATTATTGTTGTATCTCACGGGCCTTTTCAATACAGGGAAGCCGTAACGCTTGATGGTAGGTAAAATGCCATCATGACCAATGTCTGGTCGCCATCATCTGCGTTCGGGCCCGTAGGAAGGGAGAAGTCTTGCGAGCGACCTGACGGATCGACCCTGCTGCCTCCCCGGTCGGCTTGTCGACCTTCGCCTTTTTAGCAGGCGACTTCTCTGCATCGATGTCACCGTCATGCTTTCGCTTGGTCTTCATGGGGACCGTGATCTCGACAGATCGCCCAGAGTTATATATACTAGAGAACGATTCCCCATTCCGCGGTGGGTGCACGTCGTTGGGGTGCTCAGCTCAACTAGATGTTGTGGGATGCTTGGTGGCACCGGGTTTCCAGTTGTCAAAATTGTAGCCTTGGTGTTCGCAAAAGCCGTACCGCTGTTGATGAGGTCCTCTATGGATGGGACAGCCCGATGTAGTGGCTGGTCTGCGTCGGTTGTGCCTCTGCTTTCGAGAAGTCTTGGGCTGACTGATGAACTGAACGTCATCAGAGTTGTTGGAGTCTGCAGAGCTATCAGGGTTCTCGTGGGGGGAGGAGGAGGCGGTGCTATATATATATGTAAATAGACATAGGGGATATAAATCCTTCTCGGAGTGTGAACGGCCTTCGTAATCTCAACACTGTCTGAGACTCTGACTGAGACTGCCTGTCTAGGATGCTCCAGGTCGAAGCACAGATTGTCACTGCTCCTGAACATGCCTGAGGTCACAGGCTGATGGGCATCGCTGTAAGATGTTGACATTCGCATTTGTCAGTCGATGTGCATCTCGGCATCCATATTATGGGACCTGAGAGATGAGATACTCATATACTTTCATTTCTTTAAGTTCTTCACCCTCTAATGCTCAGAGAGAAGTTAGAATCATGACGTGGCCTCATCGTTGGCACGCGAGATGATTATAGTTTGCATGCAGCTTCTTGATACAGGCATTGCAGTTGGGACCGTCAATTCCACCATAGGCATCGATAGCGAAGGAAATACAGTGGTACGCTCGCTACACAATATAGTCCTTTCAGATTTTTTCACTCGTGATTTGATGGACATGTCTCGATGTCTATCCTTGGTCCTATGAGTCTGCCTTGCCTGCTTTAGAGAGTCGTGATTCTCTTGGTTGTGCTCTGAGCAGTAAGAGGCTTGGCTGGTGACCTCCATGCTAGGTTCCAGGACCTCCAAAATGTGATGGTACAAATGCAAACCTTGACCAGAAGTCGTCGATGATCTCTTCTGCAGGAAGTTCATAGTGTTCGTTACTTTAAGAGATTAGAGAAAGAATGATAAAAAATCCGAGAAGGACTTACTTGGGTACTAAGGCGTGTTTGATTTGTATAGAGGCGCTTTGGTTTGCTTTTTTAGGTGGTGAAATGTGAGAATAAAATCTTTGGTGGTCTGTGAGTGAAGGAAGTGGTGAAGTGATCTCTTCTGCGGCGGTCAGGAAGGCCAGGAGCAGTTTGGTAGTGATATGTGGGAGGCGAGAGGTGAGATGCGATATGCGTCCTGAACATCCCAGGGTCCTCACGCATGTAGCAGGGAACTTGCGTGGCCAGCTGTTTAGACTCGTTGATATATATATAGATAGCTTGCCAGATTTTCCCGCCAGTGATATGAGGAACCACACTTCTTCCGATAATGGATCAAGTTTGTGACGCTTTGTGAGGAGTGTGAGCAGGTACTCTCAGCTGAACATTGTCTCAGCAACCACTCGAAGGCATTGTCTGAATACCTTTCTTGATGTGGTAGTTGCTTCACCAATCCAATGGCGGGGAGGCCTGCTCTGAGGTTGCCACACAGTATCTATCAGGCGGAAGCACTTGCGAATGACCCGCTCCACCAAGTATGATCTTCATGCTTCAGTTCGATGAACCTGGCATTCTGCCAGAACTGGAACTTCAAAGGGAGATTCGAACCTGCTTGTAAAGAGACAATCGGCCATGGATTGAGTAAACTCATCCTTGGTCTTGCGGTTCAGAGGGGCGGTGATAAGGCTTCTTGAGACGACGGACGACAAGTGATCAGCCAAACTTGGCTGAGAAGTCGATATCATGTCCAGCTTTGCTAAAGTGAAATGTTGTTGATGTGTCCCATTAAACACTGTTAATGCATTGTTGATGAGTTGTCCTTGAGCCAACGGGATCTCAAAGTATCGTGCTGCATGCCGACCTCGTGAGGCAGACGAGGCCTTGTTTTTGGCTAGGCGAAGAGCATATATGTATTACTGTTCCCAACCTTCAGATCGAATGAATTGCTTGTTAAAGACTGACGACGCCAACCAGAGTAGTTTTGATCACATTCTCTCCCTTAAGATTGGGCAGATCGCGAGAGATTACCTCCTTCGTCTTGATGAGCCAGACTGTGCTTCCCGTGGGAGGTCCTTGTCGACCAGACCGGTCGCACGCTTCTCCTTCTCTTATACATTTCCCAACGCCTAGGTAGGAATAATGTGCGGATACATGATATCTGCAAGACAGGCACATTCTATCTGCAGATCAAGGCGGTCGATCTTCCGACGGAGATTCAGTCTCTGAATCAGCATCAGATACATATCATGGCAGATGTCATCTACTATACCATAACATTCTTGAGCGCAGCAAAGCCATAAGAGGCATATCAAGGATGGGAAGCTGTCATACTAGTATCCCATGCCCACGACAGTATGCTGTCGCCTGGAGCCATGTCTTATTTTGTAGCTCTGTTTTGATGATTGTAGTGAATGACTCGGCACAGGGAAAGGACTCCGCTTTGATCATATCCTCCTGCTTGAGGGTCTCTGGGCTCTGGCGATGACTACCGTGAGAAGGAGGTGGAAAGCCCAAGCCTCAAGAGAAATCTTGTTTAAGGCCAGGCGGACCATATTTTTGCCAATTTGGATGTTCTGGTTCATCATGGGCTAGATATATAAGGAATAAGAATTAATATAAAAATTAAAATTAAAGTTGTATCCGCTGTTTAAGAGCTCTGTATGCGGTGAGGTAGTCGGTATAGTGGTGCACGTGAATGCGTGGGACGACTGTATATCATCTCTGTATACCAAGTACCGACTTTCCGATATCTGTACCGTCGCCGTGGGATTCTGAGGGTTTGTCGGTTCTGAATGCCTCAGACGTTGCTGTAATCGTCGCTTCGCGAGGTATGTCTGTATACTATAAATATAAGAAGGGGCATCCTCCCACGTTGCGGTAAAATATTGTGAGGAGCTACTGAAAGAAGGAGCGGCAGGGCTACACCAAATGTTGGTTTCATCAAGAAGCACTGCGACGGTATGGGGGTGGTGCCAAACGTATCTCTAACATAGGAACACGTTATATATATGCCACCTTCATGGACTTGATCCACGAAGTACTTGGGCTAGGGCTCGGAAGTGTTTTCCGAAACACCACGTCTTTCTTCTATGGTTGACTCTGTGGCGGATAAAGTAGTCGACTTTGTGCTGCTGGTCGTTCGAGTTGCTTGTGGCCATGTTGGATGATGGTAGTATGTGCATATGCGATCGACGGATTCTTGCTAGACTTCTTGAAATACACCGTGCAGATGATGTTGTAGGTTTCTTTGGGTGTGCTCGTGGACTATTGACGATATAACAGGTGGTGTTGTCGGTCTGAGCAGCTACATCTCGTATCCACTGCTGCAAGAGCTGCTTTGACATGTGTCGGAAGGCCTTGAGGTCTTGATTTGTTCTCCCTCATTGTCGAGCCAGGTCTCCGGCCAGCTTGGCACGGAGATACCCCGAATTGACCAAGACCTCGCCATCTGTCTCCTCGCTGGGACGCTGCTCTACCACTGTCCTAGGCCCGGCCTCCTCCTCGTCGGTCTCGTCGGTCTCGTCGGTGAATACGTTTGAGTCGCTGTAGTCTGAAATGCTGTTGGGCTTAGCCAGCACGACGATAAACCGTATATTCTCACTGTCTCAAACGTTGAGTTGCATTCTAGAGAGTCCATCCTGTGTCGAAGGGCTGGCCGTAGGTATATATAGACTGGATTTCATCCATCCGTTCCTGGAACAGATGGAACTTTGGCTGAAGCGACCGGCCTCAAGGAGGTCGAAAAGAATGGATCTTCAAGGAATCGAACTCTCTAACAACCTGTGACCACGACGAAACGCAAGAGCAAGCGGTGCTTCGCGCATACTCATCAGAACAGCCTCCACGAGCGTCTCATCCGGATCAGCGCCATGTCGATGAAGCCAGTTCACAGCCGCAGTCTGTCGAGACGAGATAGGAGAGATCCCTGTCCTGTATCAAAGGACATTTATATGGACCAGTGCAAAGAGCTTCGTTATTCGAACCTTTTTTTGGACCCTGGATGAAGTATGTGCCTGCCCGGGCTTGCTGACCACCTGTGCAGACGGTCGATACCTGCCAACACCTCTGAAGATGGTTGTAACGCAACGTAGAGATGATTGCTATTCTATCAGATATCCATGCTCAGTCTGTTGGGTACGCTTCCTCTTCCTCTTTATAGAGATCATGGTTGACCACCATTACAACTGATAGTTGTAGAGATAGAAGAGATGATCGAGCAACGGGCGGAAACCTCCGAAAATGGTTCTATTGACGAGTCCAAAGGTAGAGGACCAACCGAATCTGTGATTTGACATGTTGTCCTTCTTGCTCTGCCTATTTCTGGTGGTGGTCATGGGTAGACTATTTGCCATCTGCTTGAAGTGCTTGCCAATGGAGTTTGCATCACCATGGAAATCGGGAGGCCTTTCTCAATTGAAGATGGCAAAAGTTCAAGGGTTAACAGCCGTGATAGTAACTTCACGGTAAATACCGATGTTCATTTGAGGAACCTGAGGTACCTGAGCCCCGATGTTGGAACCCTTTTGCTTGTTGGCATTGGGGGCTATCCCGTCGGGTGTCGAATACAGCGAATTGGCATATCTCACACCTTCTGTGGTGATGTGCGTTCGTGACGTCTTACTCTGAGGCTTCGTTCGCGCTGGCACAGGCCAAGCCTCGACATTCGTGGGCCTAAACCCCTACAAGAACCCGCCGCTATGCGTCCAAATCGCTATCCCCTTCTGCAATGAACTCAGCACTCTTGCGGGGCTTGGCATTCCTCTTGGCTTTTGCCTGTCGAGTCTGTCGCTTACGAGTTGTTGGTGTAGGCGATTCAGGGCTGGCCGGCCCCTGAACTGAGCTATCATTCTCCAAGACACCCTTTAGACAAGGCTCCGTTGAACAGGGAAGATTTGCCAACCTTGGTCCTCTTGCTAGGGCGCTCCAGAATGGTCTCACTCAAGCTACGCTTAAGTGCCCTGGGCAAATTGAATACAACCAACCAGAAACTGGATCCCAAACATCTTCCTTCGTGCATCTAGGGTCTCAACATAGTTAAGCCTGGCAAGACAGTCGATCTTAGCACAATGAGGAGGAAGGTCCCTAGGGCCTTTGCTTGTTTCCCCAGTCCCGATTGCGCTTGGTAACCCCTGCTGGAAATCTCGAGATGGTATGGTGCCACTGAAGCAGCATTCTCAATGCCATATGTAGCTGTACGTAAGGCTGTTGTATATATAATCCCTTGCCCTCTTTGTAAATGCCATGGTTAACCACCATTACAACTGAATGGTGAGAAGATCGATTGACTCTCTGACGTCCTCTGATTTCTCACTTTGAGCCTTGCTTCGCACTAACAAAGTTCCGACTTTACAGTCTCAATGTCCCCATTGATCTCAATCTGCTTGGTCAGCTCTTCTAGGGCTCAGTCAGGTGGTGAACTTCTGAGCCGAGTGTGACAAATGGGGAAAGTCACCCAATGGGGGCTTTTCACAAGCTCATATGTCGTTATATATAGGACTTAGGGGAAAGGTGACATAGCGGAATTACGGTTGGATGGGCTCTTCTTGCTTCGAGATGACACTGCTAAGCAATGTTTTTCTTTTCTCCTCATCGTATGTATAATATAGTTGCCATTAAAAATTAAGGAGTTGTTGAAGTAGACACCGCTTTGTGTGTGAATAAGGGTTCTCTAAAGATGTGTCATCGGGAACGAATCAGTCTGAGCGGCTGTATCGTTGGGGGGTGAGGATCACGCATCTCCGGGCGAGTAGTCGGAGACATCTTCAGGGTCACTGAGATAGTCCCAGACGTTGGAGCGTCCATGGCGTTCGTGTATCAGCGCGAATACCACGGTTGATGAAGTAGTTTTGAGCTTCATAGGTGGCGTTTGGCAATTTCGGTGGCCACGGACACATAGACATGTGAATAGTTAGATGAACTGGTCGAAAGGAGCAGTCTAAGATAGCCAGATGATGCTTGGTCCAGTGCTTTGGACTGACGCCGAAGCCTGGATTCTCGACGATGAAGCTGTGGAATGACTTGACTCTTGTGGCTGTCAACGCCTCCGTCTTCGACGTGGTCGCATCGAGGAAGCAACTTTGGAGGCTCCAGTGGCGTTTTCTGTCCGATTCGGGGCTCTCAATATCCCAAGATAGTATGTTCCTCCGAGCTTTGGTGTCATTGAGTACTGTAAGCCTTTCATCCACGTACTCCTTGCAGTGGCTAGCTGGCCATCTATGCAGAGGGGTCGTAGCGAAACGGAGACACAATCGAGATCCGGTTTGGCCTCATGTTAGGCAACTATATAACATGAATATGGAGGGATATATAAAAGCTGTTGCAAGGCGCTGAGAATTTCGATGATATAGTCGAGGTTGGCGGCGGAAACGTGAAAGGGATGTCGGTCCTGCAAGTTCAGAGGACGTTCAGGGTTGTAGCTGGCACACAGGACTGAATGCAAAATCATTCCAGATAGAAAAGACATGTTGGGCGTCTTTGTTGCAACCTGGATGTAGCTGACACCGTCTAGTATAAAAGGCTTGCACCCATCTTGATGCCTTTCTCCAGTTCTCTCCGCTTAGGTTTCTTCAACATAACGGATCGAGATTGGATGCTTATGGGTGCTGAAGATTACAGACATCCCAGGCCTAGAAATGCGTCATTCATGACAGCATTGTTGCTAGACCTCCCTCCCTGCTGACGGTTCCTAGACACTCAGTACCTCGCCGGCTTTTTGTTGGATCACAGTATGTTGACTGTAACTCGGTTTGTACCTTGCTCTCAGCCTTGTGGCCTCGTGCTTGTAAATAGCCTCGACCAGCACAGAGAATTTATTCCAGTCCTAGAGTGGGCTCTCCTGTGTTCTACAGGGAGGCCCAGGGAACACCCTGGGATGGAAGTCAGTCGTTTACCGAGAGAAGTAGTTTGTGGTCGGCAAGTCCCATGGAGTCCTGATCTCGAAAGTGGCGATGAGGCTGGTTGGTGAGATGGAGATCCTTCTGGGATCAAGTTGCCTAGATATGAGCTATAAAGCCAGGATGACAGGTACGATAACCACGCTCCTTAAAGGAGTAGTAGTCTCCAATAAGTAGTTCTACCTCGTATCAGGATAGAGGGCTGAATTCTACCTTCTTCTCGGCTGCTCAATGGCGATATTATATTCTCATTAGTAAAATAGAGTGAATTCGCTCTTCAAAGAACGTCGGTAAGTCTACGTTGTTGTTGAGCTGGTAAAGGACAGACTCTTTCGCGGGCCTGTTGCATTAATTCCTCTTCGCTCTCACCGTGACCGTAGAAGATGAAGAGTATGATGAGCTCTGAAAAGTGCTACCGCCCTCTTTAGTAATATATAACGGGTTCATCCCTTGCTATGATGCCATGATTGCCTTGTCGATGGCTTAGACAGTCCAACTGGCTGCGTGTTGTATGCTCCAGCTTCGCCGGAGACGAAGTGGAGCAGAATCCCGCGGTGCCGCAAAGCTTTGCTGGGTTTGTCGCCGTGCAGTAGGCATGGAGCTCTTCTGCTGTCCAAGGTAGCTAGCAGATGGTGCATCATCCTCATTGTCAATGACTTTGCTGTTCGCTGCTCGTGGGCCACTCTGGGCTAAGTCACGGGTTAGCATTGATACAGACTTCATCACACGGAATCGTTACATACTTGCCTGTTGTTTGATCCTGAAGTTGAGAGAATAATAGTAGCAGTATACAAATCCTGGCAAGTCGCTGTTATCCATCGTCTGGTGCGCCAAAGCCTCTTCTGGCTCTTTGGTGACTCGAGCAGCTTTTCTTGTCCCACATCCTGGGACAGGAGAGCCTATGCTAATCTCCTGAAAGGGGGAGATGTTTCCTAAGTGAAGAGGAGTAATGAAACTCTGGAAAGCTCATTCTGGTCTCGAATAATCTAAAACCGGGACACAAATTCCGGATCCTGGTTGTGTGGAAGCTGTCGTCCATGCTAAGGCTGTTTGTTCTGTCGGTGGATGATAGACTGAACATTGCCTACACTAAGCGTGACGAAAGGTGTGTTTCCACATGCATCAGGGATGTTGACAGAGTTTAAGCAACCTTATGACACGGGATCGCTGCCGACCGAGTGCGGCCTCCTCGCTCTTTTCTCTGACAAAGTGAGAGGGCTCAAGTTGTCCTGGAACTTTGTTGCTGGGATCGGGGACCTCTTTTATATTCCAATGGCAAGTGTAAGCCTTGATAGTTGTAGCATATCTAGCAAGTATAAGTCTGCTGGTCGAGACTATCGACAGGACCCTGAGGGGTTTGTTCATGTGGAATAAAGACATTATAGACAGGCAGGCTCGCGCACCTGTTGCGCAGCTCCTGTCGCTGGAGGTCTGAGAACCACCATAGAGACAGTTGGATCCCCTGGAGGTACGATCACAGCGCCTTCATGACTGCTGGAGTCGATGATGACAAATGTCTTCAAACAACGCAAGGAGCTGGCAATAAGGCGCGAGAGTACCAACGCAACATTCGGACCTGGAGAGGGTGTGTCGTCCTCAATCTCGATGGTCATGTGTCTAGATCTTATATTAGTAGAATACTATCTTTAGTAGATATGGCTTACTGTATACTATAAAGATTGCTGTCACTGCGGCACTCAAATGGTATGAGTTTGATCATTGCCTGATATATATATATATAGTCTTATCTCTGAATCAGAGTGAGACAACGTTAATTTATCCGAATAAGCTCCAAGGCTTGGGTTGAGCAAAACAAAATTTCCAAATGGAGAAGACGATGAGTGAGCCAAGGATCCAGACTTGGCAGTGAAACTCTAGTCCATCTCAGGTTGGCGAAGAGGGAAGAGATATACCAAAGACCCAATAACGCTTGCTGGATATAGCTATCCTCAATCTCACTGAATACTGGGGGCATAGATGATTGAGTTGTATCGCTAAGCAGCTGCGCAAAGGCTACTGGGGCCTTTGAGGATTCGGGGCGCTTCGTTGCGGAGGCCGAATATCTAGGATACCCGCTACATATGACATCTTGTTCTCATCCTTTTCCTTAAAGATTGAACGGCGGTTTCCAGTGTTTGTGATGAAAATGCCAGGGACGAGATAGGCTCGGGAGACGAGCCTAGAACGAGGAAGGTCAGGACAGGGGCCAGGAAGGGGGACAACGTCTGCGTTGTTCTGAGCCGCAAGAAACGCCTCCAGTCGAGGGAGCACCTCTTCGAAAAGTTTCCCAACCCCCTCGGACCTCTCGATAGGCTCCCCCTGTTCGTCTCTTCCTCTTCCGACAGCGTCCAATCCTTGCAGTACGATGACTATACAGTCGGGTCAGCGCATGGCCACGACTGGCGCCATAACAAGCACCAGGACTGATCGCCGCATTTTCGAAATGGAATACGCCTCGACGAAAGCACTGTAACAAATCGGATGGGATGGAAGCTTTGTAGCTTGTTTTCCTTTTTTCGTGATTGGGCCATCCTATGTGATGAACACTGAAACTGAGTGTCGCCCCTGACAGAGAGAAATTCTCAGCATTTGACTCCATTTCATGTTTCACTGATATATTATATAGCTTACACGCTCCTGATAATCGAGATGGTTGCCTGCTTGGCTTTGTTGATAGTTGACTGTCATCCGTCATTATCGTAACCTTCTCCCAGAGGACATCTATCTCGAGGTGCTGGGCCGTGAGCTCTTGGTAAGCATGTTAAGATTGGAAACTAGTAGCTTGTCAACCCGGACAGCTTTCTGAGGAGCTGGTCCTGAAGTGCGCCTGATGGAGGATGTTTACTAGACCCCTAAGGGGCTGGCAGCAAGTTATGGGGGAGCCAACTTGGCGTGAGATCCTCAAGATGGGCAGCCAGACCCTTCTTGACTGTGATGTACCTGTATCTTGTGTTAGTACCGTATTTTTCTTCGCAGATAAGACTTACTCTGTGGCAAGGATGGGGTACTCTTCGCTGAGGATTGGTTTTGCCAGAGTCTGTGAACTCCCGACACTTATGCGTCAAGTATATCACCCTATTGGTTGCAACGTTGTTGGCGACATAGTTTCTATCTTAAGGGTTGCAGATAGTAAAGGTGAGATCTAATATATAATCCTCTTGACTTTTGAAATTGATGGATGATCACTGGTTCTGTGCCAGCCAGCCAGACCAGGCTCTATAATTAATGATACACCTGAGGTCTTTTCATTAGGCAGGGCGAAAAGCACTCGCTTACAGCCGCTTACAGCCAAAACACTTGGGCATTCTCTTCCCTATGATTCGCAAGACAACCGGACCAATTCTGTCAGGTGGATGCCATATGCGTATAGAACGCTGTACGAGAACTCTTGCCCAGATGGATAGAGCGAGAGCCGAAGATTGGTTCTCCTATCTTTCTGAAGCTGGTTGGTGGCAGTTGACTTTGAAGAGGTGCCGCTGCCCTCTTCAGCAGCACGCTCTCGTCGTCTCCTGCAACTGTATCTGCATTTTCAGGACCCTCTGATCCGTCGGTGGTCTCTGGTGCGACAACTTCCTCCTCCAGGGACAGTGATATCCTCAGTATAGACGCCACATTATGGGATAAGATGAGTCGGCGATGACTTCACCTTCTTAGAGGAGCGTGGTATCTGTGATGCACGTTATTGATCCTACTGTCTCGTCCTCTCCCAGACCGGCTCCCTTGATGTTGAACTGGATCTCGCTGGCCTGGGCTACCTCTTCCTCTAACCTTGGATTTGGCATCGTTTTCCTCGGTAGAAGTGGCGAGTGTTCAAGAGAGCTTGCAATTTAGCGACCTCTAGTCGAACGCCGCCATTGACCTTTTCTTTGTTGTTGTGTCCCTTGATACGTTTCAGCTTCGACGCTCTTGACTTGCTTGTGCTGACTGGGCCCATGTATCTCATTATCCTCCTCTGGGTGCATCACCCAGAGGCGGACCGCGTGATAGTTGTACTCAATCTTAATCTGTAAAAGTCCTAGGTGAGGGGTTTCGCCCGAAAAGGAGGGATGGGAAATGCTGGGTGTGACGCTTTTGCCGTCGCAGCAATTGTTCTCCCGGTATGGATCGTAGTCTTGGTGATACATACCAGAGACATGACCAATCTTGTCGAACTCTGGCTTCCATTTGATTCCGAGTGCCCGCCACATGAGTAGTAGCGGTGAGATGAGATCGCGCGAGGAACTCGCCAGGCGGGTTCCGCTCACCTAGAGCAGATTTCACCACCGCAAGAACCTCATGAGGCTATTGTAAACAACTCGGTGCTTATGTATGGCTTCCAACGGATGGTCTGATTGTACTTGATATTAAAAAGAAAAAGATTGTTTGGGGAAGAGGTGTTGTAGAAGAGTAGCTCCAGAGATGTTGGCCTTCCCTTCAGCAACCTTGTCAAGGTACTTGCTGAAGCGCTCAGCGTCGTTCTCGATGAATAGCTTGCTGCATCCGACACGCAAGATCACATTGAGTTCAACGTGTCGCCGCCTGATACCCCTGCCACTCACGGCAGTAACAAGTAGTCCGATGTTATGAACGCATCCTGGCAGAGGTAGCAGGAGATCTCCGAGTCGGAGAGCGTCTGGTGTGTCGCAAACCCAATGTTTTGAAGCAGCTGGCCCAATACTTCCATTTGTAAATGTCTGCGGTGACTGAGTGATTCCTAAACTCATAGCAATCTTCACAGCAGCGTTGTTCTGTGAAGCATAAGACTTTCACGTAGTTGGGAGACCGAGGGAGAGTGAAGTCCATCTGCTCCGACGTACCCTAGCATAGTAAGTGAGTCTACCATCCTAGTGGGCAACATCGTCAAAGCGGATATTATGTCTTCCACCTCTGGAATAGATGATCGCGAACCAGGCCGTCATCTCTGTCCATCTCACGGTAGAAACATGGAGAAGAGAATCTCCAACATCTATAGTTTTAAGAGAGCCTGTCCCACGTGTCACGAGGCTCTTGTTCAGCTCTGGCAGCAGCTTGAGAAGGATCAGGAAGTGGTCGCTAATAGCGGCCGCTTGGAACCACGCGCCTCTCATGACACTAACAAGAGGGGCGAGTCTCTCCCGCTTTGCCTTAGGGCGGCCTAAGGTCATGTCTTGACGTTCTTGAAACACGATTCCAACTTGGTACTTGATAGAAGTATTTCGGTCTTGTTACTGAAGGCCAAGGCTGTGAGTTGTCAAACAAGTTCGCCCAATTAGCAAACAAACTTGTGGGTATGAGGTCCAAGATCCTCCCGCTGCACGGTATGTATACAGATACAAGTGATGCCGTATATTCTGATGTATCCGTGAGTTGCTTGGATCCAGCTTACTGGATATCGATTCATTTCTCACTCATGCAACAAAGTCGCAAGATGGAGGCCACAGCGATTCATGTATCCATGAACTTCAACCCAAATAGTCTTTTCAAAAAGGTGATCAAGGTTGTTCCTATCTGGCTCATCCCACTGACATGCTGGTGGTGTTTCTGAGCGAGGAAGTAAGAGGTGCAAGACCAGACCAGCAATATACCCCTCTCTCACGGCCTTTTGTTGCAAGGGAATATCTGAAGTCAATTGTTAGTCCACACCACTGAAACCTTTGGCAGACTTACATATAATAATGTTGAACTCTGTACGAGGGATGTCGTACTGATACACTAGGGCTTGGGCAGTGAAGAGAGCACATTGTCCTGCAGCCTCGCAACTGCTTTGCAATTCACTCGGTCTGTTCTGGGTTTCAGTATTCCTGGAGGATCAATGATAAGTATCGCGCGTAGAAGTGTGAGCCTTCGCATTGGCATTCCGGAAGTCACGGAAAGAATTGACGTCGAGTTATCTGGAGAGGCCGAATTCGTCACATAGGGCGTTCAGGTCTTCATTGTCGTCGGGCTAGAGCGACGACATGTACAACTCCATCGCATAAGCGCGGGCAGGCTCATCCACTCAAGCTTTGCTCATCTGTCAATCAGTTAGACTTGGTTTTAGGAGCAGTGAAGAGTCAGATGTGCTTACATAGTGATGGTATTGCCTGGGGGTTGATGGCGACCCATATTGAAAGTCTGCGACACTGTTGTAATCAGAGGACATCTATATCATTCAGTCAGTAGGTCGGCTTTAGGTCAACATTGGAAAGTATTTTGTGAGGATGATCACCTTTCCACAGTTGATTGACAGCCGGGAGCTCTGTAAGAGTAGAGACTGGACAGAGAAGTATAATATAATATATAAAAAGGAATGGATGTGAGTAACATGTAGGCGTTCTACTAAAAGGTTGAGTGGGAAAGATGAGAAAGTTCAAGTCTTCAGCGTTCTCAAGAGCCCTATTTATACTTTTTCCAGCTCAGTTTTCATCTAGGCAGCATCTCTACAACCTTCCATCTTTATCATTCACATCACCACCAAACTCCAACATCACCAAACTCCAAATATGACCATCACCAAGCATCATCACCAAGCATCCATCACCAAACCCAAACCTCATCTTCACAACCCACCAAACTCCAAAAAGGTTGTCAAACCCTCCCAATCCCCAACAAGGATCCATCCATCCCATCCCTCCACGCGTCCAGTCTAAATAAAGCACACATCCTCGATGATGAATGCACATACCCGTTTCAATCTCACACAACCTCTCACCTCACCACCACAAAGATACATACAAACCAAACATGAAAAAACCCCTCACGGAAACCCGCATCATAGTGAAACACCAGATCTGCTGTCAAAACCACGGCTCATCCTTCCCTTCCCCGACGCCATGAAACGAAACAAAAAGCCCCCCCCCCTCTGCGTAACCCCATCTGTACAACTCTGGCGTTCAAACACACCTTTCTTTGCTAAATAAATTGACTAGAATAAAAAGGCTGCATCTAGTGTCGTCATCACTCCAAACCAATGAACAAGCTGAAAACCCCGTGTTTCTTTTTTGGCTAACCTCGTGTTTTGCTGGATGAGAGGGGGGGCAGCTTGTGGAGGGTCGCGTCGTGCCGCGCTGTGGTATCACGGCATTTGTTCAAATGCAGTCTAGAGTAGAGTGCTTACCCAACTGAAAAGAGACGATTCGATTGATGGATTTTGTTTGTGCCTCTTCGCTTGGACGACCCGTGTTTGGACCACAGCTCCAAGGCATATTCCACGACATGGCCTGTCAGTCACAGTCGAGACACACACACGTAAGATACTTCAGTTATTTTAATTCTTTTTTATTATTCTTTTTGCATTGCTTCACTCTCATCTCCTCGTCACCAAGGTGTTCTTACCAAGGCCGGAGAGCTGTCCAAGTTTTGACAGCCATTAATATCGTCCCCTCACCCTCCGCCAGTTTCCAAACCAGATACGCCAAATAGTAGTAATCCCTCCATGATACATACATACACATGATTGTACACACTCATCCCCTATGTGACATGTTCTCCCTTGATTTCAAATCCATCAAATCAACCCATTACTTGCTTGCGTCTGCAATGTCTGGGGATAAATGTTTGTAATGTGCGCTGTGCTGTCTTGTGTCTGTGCATTGCATCCTTGTGTCAGGTTGCCAATGTCGTGCACTCCAGTTTCATGGCGGGGAAAGCAAAAATGTAAAAAGTAAAAAAAGGCAAATCCAACTCCTGCAAGCTAGAGCTGCGGTACATGCCTTGTCCTGCTCTGCTCTGCTCACTGTTCTTTGTTTTTGTACCCCAGGTCCAAATCCAGGTCCCGTCTAAACTTTTTCGTTCTTCTCGATTCGCTTTTGCTTTTCGAATATCCAGGTTTCCCTCTGTTCAACGCCCCGCACTTTCCGTTATGTACACTTCTAAACAATAAACAATAATGTGTAAGCCTTCTCCCCCACGGAGAAGGCCAAGTTTGTATGTTGTGCCGTCGTGGCTATATCGGGATTGGTGTCCCAAAAAATGGAAAAAGGAATGACATGAGTCGGGGTATCTCCGTAAAATAATAGTGCAAAATAGGACATGAAAGAAGTAGAAACGCCAGCAACCCCATGATAGCTGGCTTTATCATCCAACGACTTCTAGTTTAGTCTAGTCGTCATCGTCGTGGCAGTCATTAAATTGGTCATTGATCCCGTGGTCCAGTTCGTGTTTGCTGGAGGGGACCGTTATTTTCGCAGGCCGACTTTGCCTGCGAGGTTCTTCCAGAATCGTGCTCCCTTACGCTCTTCGCTGTGCGTACGTAGCATCACCTCGTCTCGTTGCATGGGTCCTACAATGTCTTCGTCGCCTCGGGAGGGGAACTTGCCATCCGCATCCACCAGTCGGGGAATTGCGCTGGGGAGTCCATCTTCAAGGCGCTTCCATTGCATATCCGCAAAGACATCGTCCATGGGAGGTGGTCGACCAAGGATGGAGCCGCCGCTGTTGGCTCGTGATCGTCCGCGGCCACGGCTGCGGCTTCGTGAGTCGCTTGTCGAACCAGGAGCAGAGCTGGTAGCTTGCACAATCTCCGACATGAGTCCGTCATGGGTTGACCTCCAACGCCTCTCGATGTCGGCCCATTTGGCCTCAGTAAGAGCGTAGATCTTGCTGGTTTCGCCGTAGTTCTCGCCAGTGCGCACCAAGTGCTTGGTGTAGTTGCATCGTGCTGCGTCCCAGTCGTTGCGCAACTGCTGAAGGGCCTCCATGTTCACAGTCTCGGGTTGATAAGGCTGCGGTGTGATGGTAAAGTTGGCGTGACCAAGGCGATCCGACCACTCATCGTGCTCCTGCAGGATCGAAGGGAGGGGGATTGGAACCTCAGGGCTGTTGGAACCAAATCGGAAGGACGACACTGAAGGCTTTGTGCTCAGAGAAGGTCTAGGGAACTGTGTCGCAGAAGGGACCGGTGACGGTACTTCGGTAGTCGCAGAGGGTGGTGCAATGGTCGGTGATTGCAGAGGTGACTCAGGAGGTGGGCCGCTCAATGGGCTGGTCATCAGAGGTGGCAGTAGAGGGGTGGTGGCCAGTCCTCGTTCTCGTTCCAGTTCAGCTTGCTCGACAAGAGCCTGCGCCTTCTCAATGTCGATGGGCGCTGGAAGGTTGATGCTCTCGGTGCTGCCATAGTAGGATACTGCCGGGGTAGGAAGTCCAGTGTTTTCCAACATGCGCTCCTGTCCAGGTCGGCTGGGTGCAGACATGGACGACGATCGACTAGACGGACCTCCAGATAGCACAACGCTCTCCAAGCTGAGTTCGGTGCTAGGTGAGAGCATCGGGTTGCCCCTGCGGGTGTTGGGGTTCCAGCGCGTGAGACTAGGGAAACGGGCACCAATTCGTGACGTTAGCCCAGCAAAGGGTGACTCGCTGCCGGATCGCTTCTTGCGGGATCGCTCGTCCACGGGGGTGTCACCGTCACTCAAGAAACCCATGTCGTAGTCGATATCATAGTCGCGGACGATGTCTCCATGGAACATGGCATCTTCGGAACTATTTCGGGGCTCACACAGGTTGTCGCCTACACGGGAAGGGTATAGGTTAGTAACTCGACGATCACCAAGACGAAGACGGCAGGCCAAGCACGATTTCCTGGAAGATACGACAGCCTGGCCAGGCGGACAAGACATACACAAACAGTCGTAGAGACTAAACTGGTCCGAAGGGGCAAGACTATAACGGTTGCTGCTCTCTGTGTTGTCTGTGGTGTTGTGTTCGGGTTCCAAAGGCTCTTCTTGAACATCGGGCAATGACCGCATTGGGGGTTTTGTGTGGACCGATTGAGTGGGCGATACAGGAGTGTCGTTCAATTGCGGAGGGAGATCGAGAGAAGAAGTCGAGCTCGACATTCGAAAGTGACCCTTTCCGGGGGAGAAAGTCGGGGTGATTGGAGAAGTGATATCGGAGGAGGACGAGTTTGTTGTGTAGTAGATGTAGGAGAGGTCGGTTTCGGGGCTAACTTGTTGTACCTCCCACTTACGGCGCTCCTCTACCAGCTGCGGGAGAAGCAGCGGCTTGAGCCTTGGCGACATGATGTCGGCCTGGACGGTCGAGGCCGTAATGATTGCGAAGTTGTCGTAAAAGACGAACGACTGCGTTTCCTGTCTATTGGTGTTGTTGTTGTTTTGTTTTGGTGTTGGGGGAAGAAAAACAAGAAGAAGAAGGAAAACAAGAAAGTTGGAGGGATGCCTCGGGAGGTGGATGTTGATAATAGAGGCAGTGACACAGCAGCCAAGTTGGGTTAGCCTGGTGTAGTCTTTTTGGGAGCTAAGGTAGTGGTAGTGGCTAGGTCGCTGTCTGTTCTGTCGGGCCAAGTGGCGGCGGATCCGGGGACCGGGGGTGCTTCTCTCTTGTCTTTTTTTCCCACTGAGAACTGAGACCGGGGTGGGATTCTTGGAGGGAGGGTATGGAGTGGATGTGGATGTGGATGGGTGAAAGTGGGCGGGCAGGTGAACAAGACAAGGGTGTAGAAAGCCAAAGCAAGGCGGGTCAAGCCTGAACAGACTCTCTTGGCCTCCACTGTCTCTCTCTCCCTCTCTCTAGGTCTCCTCTCACAACTTTTTTCCCTCCTCTTGCGTCCAAAAAATGGTGGGGTACCGTTGGGTAGGAGTCAACGAGGAGACGGTTCCCGACGGTGGGTTTTTTCTTGCTCCAAGTGGGCTGTGTCCGGCAGAGACTACCTCTAGCTCTAGGGCGGGGACTGACTCTCTGACTCTTGTTTTCTTGTTGATGTTTGGGGTGGTTGAAAAAACAAACGAAGTCTGGTTGCCGGTTGCTTTTTTGGCTTTAGCTCGTCGTTTCAGACGTCCTGGTTGGCTGTCCTCGTGAAGGCGGGTGTGTGACTCGTAACAAGTGATATCGATGTTTGGCTGTATCAGATTGTATTCAATGACGACAGATGAGTCGGCAAATGTTTTCGTGTTTGATCAAACAAGGAGTCGACGAGGGAAAAGAAGAAATTATCCGGGCATGACGGGTTGTTTATCATCACAAAAGGTGGGAGGAGGTTTATGCATGGGGTGATTGACTGCTGATGAGTTCTCGGACGTCTGTGTATGCGAGCGACTCTTGACTGTCTGGGCGGCGGCTGGGCAGGGCTGGGGCCACTTCGCGGGTAGAGCACAACATAGCACAGCACAGCACAGAGCAATGACAGGGCCTTGCGGGTGAAGTCAGTGGATGTAACTGAGAACAAGCGCTCGGTCGTCCACGTGTTATCGAACCGAGGATTGGGCGCGACTACATATCAAGTGTTGGCCATCTGTCTACTCAGAACCGCGGCTGTATCTTTAATGTGATAAGGTGTTATCGCGGTGTCGTACTCTATATGAAATATGCGTATGTAATGTAGTGTAATGCCATGTAATGTAATGTGTCTACAGGTGGTGGAGGGTGAGGTGATGCCGTGCGGTGGACTTGATGACCGGTGAGGTGGCTCTCATCTTCGGTACAGAGTCGTTCCGTTGTGCCTCCTTCAATGATCCCTCTCCAACTACATAATAGAGTCTGTAATGACAGGCGGTGATGGATTAACTCTACCCGACGTTACGTTCTCAACATGCAGTGCAGACGAGAGCTGCGTATACCTCTTGTTCGACTGCAGGGATGAAAGAGTTGGCTGACGTTCAGGCTCTGGGGCACGGAAGCGGGGGAAGACAGAGCCCTGACGAAACGCTGCTGTGCTTCCTCTTCTTTTCTCGCGGCTGGTGGTTAATTGTTTCTTCTGCTGCAACCCTTGACAAGGGTTCAGTCTGTGACGTGGGAAATAAGGCGATGAGGAGATGAATACTGGCAATTCACTGGTTCAGAGGACTGGCAGCTATTCAAAACCTGCTTGTCCTGTTGTGAGACCGTACAGCAGCTTACAGTGGACGCTTACAGCACGTACAGGATTTTACAGTACTGGTTTTTTTTTTTTTGCTTACAGAGGGCTTCAGGGAAGTGGGGCCAAGTTTCCGCGGGTGGACTTCCAGTGGGGGAGGAGGTTGGGTCAAAAGCCTGAGCAAAAAGGTTCAATGAAACAGTAAGGGCTTACAGTGGCTGGGGGTTTATTCGAAGCGAAAGAGTCACGATGCGCAGGGGGAATGATGAGGCTGTCTGTGTTGTTTACATGATCGACACAAACGGCAACCCGAAACAATCACATTGATATTGACGTTATATCTAGACGAAACAATGGCTGCAGAACATGCACGGACAGAGAAGAGCCTAACCTTGAACTTTGACCTAACTTTGAGTCAAACGCCAACGCAAACTGCAATAGCAGGACCGTAGGAACGATATTCGATTGGGGGGAACCTCATGGACCCTGAAAGCGACAACAAACCAGAGCCAAACAGCCAGCAGTCCATGACCGAGAGACTTTGAGTTGGCTACGGGGGTCCTCCCTTTGAACAATTGCTAATCGATGACGGTGCAAAAGTCAATTCATAGGTAGTTTGTGTTTGTTCATAAGCACTTTATACACAAACATAACTTTTCCTATTGTTATTTATGCAACGCACAATCAGTTTTTATGCTTCTGTGGCTCAAACGTTGGAAAACCGTTTTGTGTAACTCCCGAATTGGTAAGAACTGGAATGCATTCCCTGGAAGTCAAGCAGAGCTCCCAGCTTTGCTTTCACATGGAAGCGACAGCTCTAGCTCCCCCTCCTACCATTGGATGCAAAGATCATCACTCGCCGAGGTTTTTGGGTTTGTTTGCTTTACCCGCATTCCAATTCATTGACCTCATCATATTTGCCGATCACGTTTCTTTTTCTTTTTTTGCTAGCAATTCATAATTCGAAAGCTCAAACTTTGTACAAGTATTGTTCTCATTCTTACCGAAATCTCCTCATCCAACCTTTCGTTCCCGTTTAGGCCTGGACCCAGCTCTTCCAAAGTCTGGTTCCCTGTCAGTCAGGGCTCTCAATAGGCGATGAGCATCAAGAAGCCGGTGGCATGGGTTTAACAGCTCAGATGGGAAAGGTTTGGAGGAGTCAGCAGGGGGTACGTAGCCTTGCACTGAAGCATCGTATCTGGGCTGGCCGGGCTGGCACCGCCTCTCTGGGTCGGCCTCGATTCTGCCATGGCCATTCCATTCCATCCTTGCCCCAGATTCTCATGGGATCAGTGAGTTTTTGGGAAGGCCGGACTTGCGGTATGGTAATTGCAGTGACCATTGCACTTCACCGTTATCTCTGACTCTAGCTCTCTCGCTAGACCAGGCGACTTGTGCCGTTGTGGAAACCCCACGCGTGCTGGCTTCTATCCATTGCAAGCGGAAATCCAGCCGAGCATTTTCTCTGCTGAGCTTCCAATTTTCGGCCTTTGATCCCGCCACCAATAAACTCAAACCAGAACCAGCAACCGAAGCTTGCCAAACCGTTGACCAAAGCCGCTGACGGCACAACTCAATTCTACAGTATGCGCGAAAAAAGCAACAACCTACCTTTTGTCTTTTTTTCCATGGCACCGGCTGAATAAACTTGTTGAGCTCTTCTGGCCATGCAATATTACGTCGTTGTTCACAGCTTCAATGGAAGAAGCCATCTTGTCGATCACTTCCTTTTGAGATAGAGACTGAGCGTTGGTCTTGTTTCCGCGAGACAACTGGGTCTTCCCGTTTCCCCCGTGCCCGTGCTCGCTCGCAATTCCACCCGCTCGCTGTGTTGTGTTTCCAGCTTATGACTTGGGCCTCAACTGACCGTTTGGCTGAGTTGACCGCCAACAGTCAAGTACCGGTCAAGTTTCAACCGCCGGCCCATTTTGTCAGAGCGAGGACGGATGTTTCCGATACAATTGATTTGCTTCTTTTCAATGGATGACAGTCACAGAGAGTCATTCACAGTCGCCTTGTTCGACGCCATTGAATCGTTCCGCGCCCCTCCAAAACACCGCGTTCTCGCCTAGTGGTTGGTCCTCGTCTTCCTTCAAGACCCTTGACAATATTCAAGATGGAGTGACACATCGAGTGAATGCATCGAGATACATCGACACAATGCCATGTCAACTCGCGATTATTCAACCTTGTCATTGACAAACAAGGCCTTCCATGTCTCTCATTTCTTTGCTTTGTCATGTCATGTCATGTCTTCGAAGGCCTCTGCGTCCTGTCGCGCGACAGACTCGTGGCCAACGGGGCACGCCTACCCATCACGGCATAGCGTCCGCAGTCCAAGCTTCCCAGCGGAAGGGAAGCGACGCCGATGGTGCGCCGGGATCGCATGGAAGAACATGGAAGTCCCTCTAGCCTCGCCGGCGGGTCTGCGTGGCTGCAAAGCTTGACACCGAGAGGCTGCCAAAGCCACGCCAACCTGCACCGGCGTCCAACGCTCCGGGAACAGTTGTTTGATGAAAAGCTTAACCCTCAACTGCTCATTTTACTTGTCTCCAGTCATTCGTCTGTGACTGTGTCGATCTACCAGGTCCCTAACCAGTCGTCTTTCATCGGTCAACATCGCGATCTTCAAGTGTTGATCGCCTGGGGAATAGGCAAGCAATTCGTGGAGAGCGTCGGAGAATTACAAATCTGTTCGTATTGACGCAACGACATGCCCCATCAGCATGAATTTACCTCCTGAAGAAGCATCACCGTTCTCGGATGAATACACCGATTGCATCCTCTTTTATGGTTTACCGACCAGCACGCAAGATGCGACTAGTGATACGTACTGCCAGTTGTCGGCGTTGTTGCCAGACCCTTAGCCATCCTCCAGCAGCCACGATGACCCTGAGCCCCGGGTTGAAGCCCTGTTGCATTAGCCTCACCACGGTACCTGGGCCGATATTGGAAGGAAGTCTCTTGGAGGCTGACCGTTTTACCCGCGGAAGCTTTCAAGGATTCCGCCCTTGCGCTTGTGTTCCTTGTCGTTGGGACCTTTTAATCTGGATGGGCATGGGTGCTGAGAGGCTCCATTTCGAGGCTTTACAACAGTCACACAATGACTTCCATTCTTGATGGGTTCAGACCTGCCGGTTTTGCTCGCTTGCATCTGACATTGATAACGATTGCGCCATGGTGAACAAAGTTACAAATCCAACACCGAGACTCTAGCTTCGTTGTTTGGGCATGGGCGCTATAATGCGCGAATTGCTGTGATGCCCCAGTCCCAGTGGCGCTACTATCGAGTCTTATTGAACTCCAGAAGACATCGCTTAGAAGTGTCTGTTTGAGTTTGCACTTAATAGTTCGTTGAGCTGCCAGATACGCAGGAAGACGGAAGGGTCACTGTTGGGAGGAGACTGGAAGTTCGGCTTGACAGAACCTTCTCTGAGAGCTAGTTGCTCGTGCAGTGCCGGAGTTGCATATCTCGTTACTATTCCGAAGCCGTTCATGTGGCAGACCGTGTTGAATGGAGGAAACAAGTTCATACTGATTGATGATCTTTTGAGGCACACCATTGAGGCACTCTTTCCGCCAATGACGAGCTGTATCTTGACGGCCAATGTCCCGGAGTTAAAGTCAACAACTCTATCACACCCCGGATGCAACTCGGAATCTTCAATGTTCTCAATCCATGTTCGCACAAACTCAATTCAACAGAGAGAGATTCCGACCCCTCCACCATCTTTCAACTGCTAGGGCTTGAGAGTCCCATCCGAGGCACAATTAGTTGCGCCGAAGTTGCTTGCTTCTGCTCTCATGGCTGATAAAAGTCTTCGTTAACTAGGGCTTGTTGATTGGTTGACCACTCCCGTTTAGGCCCCTTGCAGGAGGACCTTTGCTTTGACCCGCCGCAAGGTGTTGATGCCTTGGTCGCAAGGCAGAACACTATCTTGATGATTGCGACGATCCCTCACCAACAAGGAAAGAAGCTTAACCAAGGCTGCGGGTGTCTGAGTGAAAGAGCTTCAGCAGGAATCCACCAGATGCCATCATTGTCATCATGGTCAACATCATCTCTTGGGATTTAGTCTCTTTGCCAAATTGAACACTTCGCGGGGCTTTTTACAAATTGGTCCAAAACTCGTGGCCAGGATAAAAAGACAGAGTCTGCGACGCCCACTGGTGTCGGACCCTCCAATTGAACTTCTGGGTGCCACACTACAGCTGCACGCTCTTTACTAACGGTCAAAACGTCGCGGTTATGACGAGATTCTGATCAAGATAAAACTGAAGCACGGGCTTCAATGGGAAGTCCACGAATTGGCTTGACCTTAATCTGGACGTTATGACTTTGTGGCATCTTTGTTGGGAACAGAGTTCAGCCATGGTGTAAGAATCAGCACCGGGAATGACACACGGGCCGCCTATACCCTTATGTTTCACGGCACTCCAACGGCTGCGGCTGCAATGGCTTGCATTCCATTAACTCAATGCTACTTTCACGACAGTACAACGCGACTGCATATGTGATTTGCCAATTCATGAAGATGCTGAGAGAAATCGTATGAGAGAGAACAGGGCCGAGCAAGTGCACACTGTGTAACACTCAACATGTTCTCCGATATCATTAACAATTAAGATTTGTTGAAGCATGTGAGTATGCAACGATCTCTCGATGTGGCCAGGTCTCAAGCCACCAAGATCGCCTTGACATCTGTTCCTGGTGGCGATACTAGTGCTCTTCCCAAGAAACTCGATTGGGCAATGGGCTCAAATTCTTTCAGTGTGGGTTACATCGTCCGTCCGTCAACGTCGTTAATCGCGATGCCACCCACAAAAGGCACAACTGCGAGTTTACAGCACAAACTCTGCCACTCAGGGCCTGTTAGACCCCCCAAAATGATGGGAAATGTGCATGAGCCTCATGAATTGTTGACGACTTCGTCTCCTGCAGCCAACAGCGACTCTATCGCTTACAACTTTGAGGTAACGTCGTTGAGTCCATTTCGGCTCGTAAGATGCACGTCACGATCTGAGCGGGATACTTGGATTGTGCCCCGAAAGGCTTAACCGTTAATACATCAAGTGCAGATATGCTTAGAAGCCATGTGCCTGAAGTCGGCCGGCTCGTGAAGCATCCATCTGCAGGAACGCCAAAACATCATCGCCAACTCGGCCTCAGACAGAATGTGGAATAGATTGGCGTCAAGCTGAACCACAATTGGACCAACCAAGACCACAAGTTCAGGAACAGAGGGGAACAACGCTGACGACAGTTTGTGTGCCTTGGGTGCTTGGCCACAAGATTCCCACATGCATCTCCACCGGGCTTACAGGATCAGAATTTTTCAGTCTTGCCTTTTCTTTTTCCGCCATCATGAAAGAAAGAGTCTTCCACCGGCCCCACGCCGCGTCTTTTTGTCCCTCTTGGCTGCTCTCCGAGAAGCGGCTCCGAGTGTCTCCGTGAGAAAGTGCATCGCTGAGAAGAGAAAGCCACCGGGGACTAATAACGTGATGGTAATCTGCGATGTATCGTGGGGGAACGTCAGCGGGAGGGAAATCGGTCGATATGCAGGCCTATGGAAGGGGTTCCCTTGCATCCACATGCGGCGGTTGGAAGTTGGGTGGAAGCAGACTCGGCTGCAGGATGTAAGCTTTTGAATTGCTTATTGCATATTGACTCCAGCCGTTATGGTTCACTGTATGGGTTGCAACGGAAGACTCAAAAGGAAACCAGTTGATTTGAGCGGCCGCAAGGTGAGGAATAATGTCTCAACTCTGATGAAAAGCGTTCAACGGTGGCTGTTAGACTTTTTCTTCTTCTCAGCCTTCACCTTGCTTACCTGCGAATTGTGTCTCTCGAATTTGCCCTGGCTATGCCTAAAGAGGGACGCGGCCAGCGGGCATGGTGTCCGGAGGCTTTTGGTGTGTCTCGTTCCTGACGATCGCGACAAGGGTTCGTGTGTGGCCGTGTGCTTCTCGTGCGGCTGACTTTTGGACTGGGACATGGCATTGAGGCACGACCAATCCTGCTGCGGCGCGACGCGATGCACATGTCGGTCTCTGCTTCTGCTTAGCAAGATTCTGCTCATAAGCACGGAAATTTGATGCTCGGGATATTCGGCATTTCAGGTTTGGATGCACGAGGTTGTCATTGACTTGCTCTCAGGATCCTGCGTATTGCATGCAAAGCCATTGGGCACTTCTTGAAGTTACTGCAGGCACTTTTTTGCCTGCCCTGAACTCAATGCAATTACAGTTGCACTTTGGCTTGTGCAGTATTCGACGCTGACTGCCGAATCGTCTGACCTTTGCAGGCCTATGATAACGCAGCACTGACTTGTACAACCCGTCAGTCGTCCCTCGCGCCAGCGGGATACCACTTCATCCCGCCATCAAATCGTCCGAACTACTTGGTGACATGATGATTCTGTCATTTCGATGAAACAACTTCGCCTCGGTTAGGCACGTGGTGTCGCGGGCCCTGCTGGGTGAAATGGCATGGATACCACATTGCTCTGAGACGGAACTCAAGGATCCCAAGTCCATTTTCTATTCCGGAGCTGAGATGTTGCTCTAAGTTGAGTTGTCGTTGAGTGTAGGTTGAGAAGCCTGCAGAGACAGGGCACTGGTTACGCTCAACCCATCTTTGGCCTTCATGTCTGGCGCCATCACCAACTCTACAATTGCTCTGCACTTGCTTTATTTTTTCTTGCCAACTCAGATGAACATAACGCCAATATTCAATAAGGCGGCTGCGACGGGGGCCGCGAGGAGAAAAGGGCTGAGCGAGGTAATCAGGCGCTCTGGTCGGAGCTTGAGACTGCTGATGCCATTTGCGATCTGCACACTATAGGGTACATCAGCCAGAGATTGTTTTCCATACGCTGGAAGAGGAGACTTGTAAGCGTCTGCACTCTGCAATAGTGACAAAGCCAAATCCATCTGTAATGCAAGGCTGACACGCTGCAGTCGTCGAAAGATTCGGGCGTCAATCCTTCGCTCAAGGTATCGTTGTCGCTGTGTTGTCGGAATGAGAGCGCTGATGAATCCCTGCCATTACATTTGCAGCTCACCTCACCGCTGATGCATTGTTGCTTTTTGCCTTCTTTCCCTTGCTTCACTGTTACAGTACGGAGTGCCTTACTTGATCATCCAAAAAGAAAAGTGTCTTTTCCCCGCCCTGTTCACCATTCAATTTGACGCGCCGTGTGGCGGATTCTCATTCGCCCAGATCTGATCCCGTGGTCGAGGCTGTCACAATCAATGAGTTGGTTGTATCGTATCGCGAGCGCGTGTGGGGGAGGAAACTGTCTCCTCTCAAAATCGCCCCACGAGGCTGCCAAGTTGAATGATATGCTATGCTGCGTTGGCCGCTCTGTAGCTAGGCCTCACCGGTTTCTGGGGTAGCTTTCTAAAGTTGTTCTGGCCTCGCTGCTGTACGAGATATCACATTTGGTTCGTCCAATCAGTTTCGCGGAATGAGTATGCGGAATTACCGCCTGGGGTAGAACGAGGCCTTATCGTGGCGAGAGGGAATACGATGTCGGGGGAGGTGAGTCGACGTGTCTATATGCCTCAATTAATGTGTTGTAGATCCTTAAGGGTACCCATGCAGAGGTGTTGTGATGCTTGCTGATGTACCCGGTATCAAGAAGCTGGACCGGGAGTTGGCGCGTTGCAGGACACAGATGTTTGTCGGCGTTATTCGGAAGAGAGGGTTCAATGTGGTTTGATGGATATATTCGGATGGATGTACTGGCTTTGCCTGCAGGCGAATTCACTTGTAGCGTTTGTTGAGGTTATCACAGGTTGTATGTCCATTTGAGGGTGAGCTTTCAAGCTCTCAAGCTAATCAAATTCGCCAATTATTAGTGATACAAATGTAAGTCCCATGAATTAAATTCCCATGGAGGTAAGGACGTGTGCGCCAAGTGTCTGATCCAGTCGAACTGATGTGATTGAAGTGGCTGATTTTGAATGTTGCATGTTCGCGATGTGACAGGTTTAGGGTAGCCAAGATTCGCTGCTTGTCTTTTTGAGTATGATGCTGTGCGTTTCCTAATCATGTTTTTCGTGCTATAGCTATTGTGTTGGTCTTGCGTGTTATGGGCAGTCCTCATAAACTGTAAGAAGTTCTATGGAACTGGTTGCGAACATTGTTCGTGAAGTCGAAGCCGTTGGCTATATCGATGATGGTACCTTGACGATGACGCGCTGGAAGAACTTGAGCTTGGATGATCTTCAGTTCACGAGCAACAGAAAAATGAATGTGATGAACTTGTAAAACAGTTTACACATATAGAACAAATCTCCGAGTAAACTACTCGCTTCAAGGGTCCGCTCGTGGTAAAATGTATCGTCAGTTCTTGGAGCTACCGGGTAGTCAAGTTGACAAACTGCTTCACTGGAAGAGAATCTGAAAGGACCACGGACAAGAACTTCACATCGGAAGATCATCGAGTTTGCAGTCTTGAATTGACGGTAGAGGAATGATGTATCGTGGAGTTGACTGTCAGCGATGGATCAAGAGGCTTCATCATGGATATCGCCAATAGTCACATGATCCATTGCTATCCTGATACGCCGCTGTGAAAAAAGAGGGCAGCATCGAGTAAGTCTCTTCTCAAACTAGCTCGCATATACTACGTTCAATTGGCATTCTCTTCGCCTGTTCTCTCGAGAGATGGGGAGAGGTAACATTGCCCAATGTCGAACGGTGTGTCCAGTGACACTTGTCTATCATCCCACTTGAGAGAATAGACATGGGTCAGTCGCGGCGATAAGCGACACAGGAAGCAAGGTGTTCCAATTGATGTCTTTCGAAAAGGATTCAGTCGGAAAATGTCATACATGAGCAGTGAATCTGCTCACGATGTTCTTGAAACCAAGAATCCTCTACACACTCAGCTGTCGTCCAAAAGAGTCTCAACCGACATGAACAGTGACGACGAGGCTTGATCCAGGGTAGCATTAACTGTTCAGCTGTCTTTCATCTACAAATCACCATGTCTGGAGCTGACAACCTCCGGACGATGTCCTCCGCGATATCGGTAATCGGCTCCACGCCGGAGGTTACAGCCGGGATCGACAAAATCCATGACCGAGCCTCATCGTCCAAGCAAATCTGCACGTCAAAACAGGGTACGAGCATTTTCACCAACAAGGTTGCGATGTTCAGATCAAGACGCTAACCAAGGCCCGTTTGTGTCATTTGCGGAACCGTGACGTGGAGGTTGCATCCAAGCACAAGCTGAATAGAGCTTACGACAGCTATCAATATCCACTGAATTCTTACGCTTTAGGTGATACATACACTGTGTTTTGTTTTTCTGGGGAATAAGTTGCTGTGATTGGGAATAATGGATTTGTTGGTTGCAGCTGTCGCTCGTTAATCTAAGATCTTATGACGTCACGGAAAGAGGGCAGATGTCATGATACTGATTCCCTGGCATTTTGACGTAGGAGGCGGGGCATCAAATTCCAGCTCAAGAGATATGAAGCATAACAACGCTAGTCTCCCATTAATCTTACCTACGTTGGCAATTACAGTTGAACGATAGTAGACATCATGGCTACAACAGAGGATCCAAACCGTAGCTTCACAGCAAGCAACACTGGAAGCGAACCAGAAATAATAGAGCAACACCAAGAAGAAGCCCCAACCGTCAGCCACGCCCTCGCCGAGGAATCCCAGAACTTTGAAGAAAAAGGCGCAGCGCAGCTTGAACACGGCGACTTCGAGGTCAAGAATCTAGGATGGAACGAACCTCCCCGCGTCGTACCCCCGCTGGTGGGAGGCTTGAAGAATGAAGATGTCTGGGCTTTGATACGACGCTTCGATAAGCAGGTCTTTTATGTAAGGAGTATCGAGGAGCCCCCGCTGGGAATGCTCGATATGAACATTGCAGACGAAGAAGAGTTTTCGCCTGAGAAGCTTAGGGCGCAGATCGAGCGACTCTACGTTTCTGTGTTTGCGCAGTTGTTTTCGTTCTGGAAGCATATTGTGCGTCTTCGTTCGTGGAGGGAGTATCAGAGAACATCTTCGTTCCTCGCAGTATACACACTCGCATGGCTTCTCGATATTCTCGGCCCCACGATCATTGTCTTCCTCATGGTACTCATCTGGTCCCACGAGGCCCGCGACATCTGCTTCCCTGGCGCACCACCCTCGATAATCGACTCCAAGACAGGAGGTGTCAAGAAACCAGCAGCTGGTGTTCTGGCGTCTGATGATTCAGTGACTGGTGCGCCGGAGAAGCACAAAGGTGAAGCAGTTGAACAAGAAGCCCATAGCTTTGTGACAAGCTTGTCTACGGTATGTTCAGGTGTAAGATTTGCTTTTGGTTACTTCGGGTGCAGAATACTGAGTGATTTGTAGATTGTTGTTAGCACGGCTGCGGGTAAACATCCCCAGACAGATCCCGACGATGACAGCGCTGCGCCTGATCCGACGAAACTTACTGAAGAGGCCACCGAGGCTAGACAGAAGTCTGTTGGAGAGAATCCTCATGCTGAACATAACAGGGCCAAGAAGCCGGTCTCGAACGCTGTCTGGGACAAGGCGCGTCCGACGATGCATCTGATTGCTGACTTTGTTGATACCTGGGAACGATTCGGCAATGCCTTGAGTCCGGCAGCACCTTTCCATCGTCATCGACCCAAGTTTATTCTCATTGGTGTTCTTGTACCAATGCTTCTCGGAGCTTGGTTCACGACTCCCTACATGGCCATGAAGGGAATGGGTTTCGCCGCTGGCTTCGGATTCTTCGGCGATCCCATCATCACACCCGCTATGAACTTTATCAACAGGACATATCCCCGCTGGGAGAAGTACGTCGAGCTGCGAAACACTATTCTTCGAGGCGTTCCTACAAATGCGCAGTTGGCTATTACCCTTCTTCGCATTGGTGAAAAGAACAAAGCTCCTCTGCCACCGCCGCCTTCTTCCGATGTACCTCCCCCGACGGTTCCCCATGAGACTGCTGGAGAGGGTCTGGAGCATCTAGGTGTGTAACGCTCATTAACTGAAGCTCAACTCATGCTAACACCACCAGAAGGAGTATCGCAGAGCGAAATCGCAGAGGCTGTGCAGCCTGATCCAAACATCATCCATGAAGATGAACAGGAAGAGGAGGAAGAAAAAACAAAGCACAAGAAATCTCATCGCATCATGAACTTTATCCGTGGCACAGCAAAGGGTGGTGTTACAACAGCCCTTGCTGCCGACAAAGCCAAAGCCAAAGCAGGCGCTCATCACGCAAAGAATCGTCTCGGCGTAGTCAAAGGTCAAGAACCGTATCCTCTCACAGGACCAATTCGCTTCCCAGCGCGATACAAGGGAAAGAAGGGCCATGCGTACATCACAGCTACAGCTACGACACCGGCTGTTAGTTGGACTACTGAGCTTGGAGACTTGAAGCCCGCTTGGACTGTGACTATTGGTGACATCGATGAGCTGAAGAAGATGGGCGGTCTCGGGTGGAAGAGCAAGATTATTGTTGGATGGGCCATGGGGAGTGAGATTGTGGACGGTTTGATGATTAGGACTAAGGACGGGCAGGAACATCATCTCACGGCGGTCTCCATGCGGGATCAGTTGTTCAACAGGTTGATCTCCATGGGAAATCAGATGTGGGAAGCGTGGTAGATGTGTCTTTTGGGAGTATTCTGGATTTGGTAGGTGTCTGGAGTTTGGTGATGGAATCATGATACTCTTTGATACCAGGAACACGACGTACGATGTGGAATCAATGTTTGGAATCAATTGAATTACAAGTCTAGACCTCGCTAGGTGAAGCATTAAGGTGAACAAAAGATCCTGCTTTGTAATCTCGTAAGTCCACTGAGGATTTCGACACTTTTAAATCCCCCAAACAATTGAGTCAAACGTGGGGAAAGTGGGACAACCTGACAGGGTGACGTCAATTGACTACAGATGAGAGCTTACAGATCAAATCACATCTGCAGTGACAACTCGGCCGAGGTCGCTCAAAGGTGGGGGATAAAAAGGGTGATAGTGATGCAAGAAAACAAGAATATCCTCCCCCAATTCCCTATTTCTGTACAAGATCGTCTCAAATCGCAAGCTAAACCCATCATGAGCTTCACCCCAGAGCCCTACGACCCCATCACCGCCGACTCATGGCTCGTCTGCGATACTTGTGGGACTCAATTCCCAACGTCTGATCGTAGCACCCTCAAGACATGTCACATCTGCGATGACCCGCGCCAATTCGTGCCGCCATCTGGACAGTCGTTCTCGACCCTGGGGGAATTGAAGAAGAAGCATACAAATGAGTGGACAAAGTGTTCTTCTGATGAGAACATCACGTTCATTTCGTCGCAGCCGAAATTGGCGATTGGACAGCGTGCTATTCTTATTAAAACGCCAGAGGGGAATATTCTATGGGATTGTATCACGTTGCTTGATGATGAGACTGTTGAGAGGATTAAGAATGAGGGAGGGTTGAAGGCGATTGTTATAAGTCATCCGCATTTTTACAGCACCCACGTCCAATGGGCTCGTGCATTCAATTGCCCAGTCTATCTCTCCGCCGAAGACAAAATCTGGACAACCATCTCCTCAAGCCATCAAATCTTCCTCACAGCCCTCGAAACGCCCATCATCTCCACCGCAAAGGCCATCAAGCTCGGCGGACACTTCCCGGGCTCCATGGTTCTACACTACAACTCGCGGCTGTTCATAGCCGACACGCTCATGACGACGGCGTCGGGCGTCGGGAACTGGAGTGTAGACGCCACGGGAGCATCGCGGACCCGACCGGCTGGGTTGAACTCGTTCTCGTTCCTGTGGAGCATTCCGAACTTCATTCCTCTGGGGGTTGGGGAGATGGCGAGGATGTGGAGGGTTCTGAAGGGGTATGAGTTTGGGGCTACGCATGGCGGGTTTATGGGGATGGATATTGAGAGCGAGGATGTCAAGGGGAGGGTGTTGGAGAGTATGAAGATACAGGCTGGGTTTATTGGGGATAAGGAGTTTGAGGAGAAGCTGTGATGTGTGATGTATCCTTGCTTTTCTTTTGTTGGATATCAAGTATGAGAGACGAGAGATGAGAGACGAATGATGATAATGATGTTGTTCAATTAAAAATATGTAAATAAATAAATCAGGGCCATTCTGATATCTAGGTATCGATCAAGTTTTTTAACATGCATCCAACTCCTACTCATGCATCTCAGTCTTCTATCCATCAACGCCATAAATGTCAACCCAAGTATACAAAGCTCAGTCCTTCTTCCAGAACTTCCACTTTTGCTTTGTCGGCGACGATGGACATAGATAACGGTTCAGTAGCTCACGGCCCTCGTCAGGAAGATCGATAACAGATTCATTAAGGGTATCGATAATAAAGCGATTCGCTATAAAAATTAGCATCAATTCAAAAGCCAATCCAAAAGAGAGAGATAGAACTTACGCATCAGGTCAACGCCGCATTCGCCAGCATCAACAGCCATATCGATCCTTGTGGAGTTGTAGCATCCATATCGAAGTTGTAGCTCAAGCATACATCTCCAAAGTTCTCTCGTCTCGTCAAGGCTCATGCCTTCGCAGCTGCGTTCAGAGCATGTGCTTGCTTGGCGGGATCGATGGTTATCGTGGTGGGATTGTTTTGGTAGAGGGATTGCCTCGTCGCTGGGGGGACTCCACATGGCGGGGAGGGAGAGAGGACCAGGATGATTCTCGCGATACATTTTGGGTGATAAGATGTTGGTGATTGTAATGAAGTTGATGAATGGTGAGAAGAAGGGATCGAGGTCTTATATAAACAGCCTCGATTATTTCTCCTTTCTTTTTTCTCTCTCGCCCTTTTCTTGATTTCAGGCTCGTGAGTTGTCTCTGCTGTAGTGGGGTTTTCGCTTTCTGGCCCAATATGACAGGCAGAACCCTGCTTATTTATATCAAAGCGTTAAAAAACAAAACATAAACACCAAAAAAACCAGGGCGAACCCGATTAAGTTATACTAACGAACCTGTCCCACGGTGAGTACCGCAGACAAGCAAACAGGAGGGTGGGAAGCTTTACGCAGTCAGCGGGAGAGCGCCACTTTGGAGGGTCTGAGACAGCTTTTGATGAGGATGGAGCCAAGAAAAGGCGTCAGTGAGTCACATGTGGGAATAAACCATGCTTAATTCCGTGTAATCAGTGAGTTTTACTCCGATAATGTTATGAGGGCGGGTGTCATCATCAGAACATTGCCTGACGGAATAGTTAGTAGACATCACAAGTGATCGACTTTGCATACGAAAAGACACGGGAGAGAGCAAATCCTTTCGGCAGTTTGGGTACGTACTCTACTGGGCCTGTGACTGGATGCCAAGTTAGTGTATGATCTGCGTGGACCATGATGGGTTGAGGCTTGCAAGCCTGATCTGATGCCCAAGACCAAGAATCAAGTCTCAAGATAGGGGGGGTCACAAGGACAGGCTTGTGATAACGACAAGACTGGGCGGTTTCGATAAGCTTTTTGCCTAAGAGCAGTGGCATGGCATGGCATGATAGAACCATGACGAAGGGATAGAAGATAGCAGAAGCATAACTACTACGGTTGACGGATAAGTAGCGGTGATTTGGCGATTTGAGGTCTGTTACTGTACCCGTGAAAGCCGCTACAGCCGGGTCAAGTAAACAGGGCATCATTGACTCTTCTCTCAGTCACATTCACAGTCACAGTCGCATTCTGAGCCAAGACTGGTTTAAGGCTGAAGGGAGGAGACATCCGGTTGCCCCGCCCCATAAAATAGGTACAAATAGCACGGGAGGACCCTGGGTTCCACTGGCGGAGGAATCCTTTTTTAGTGACTGAACTCTCTAACAATTGAAAGTACTGGTAATCACGGATAAATTAGATGTTGAGTATATTTGCTGAAGCGGTCAAGACTGTGGCTCTGCAGAAGCAGTTGAGGCAGTGTTTTCTCAACGATTCACTCCCAATGCAAGGGATATTTCACCGCCAAGACAATAGATTCACAATTACGTGGCGTATGTACAGTACAAACTCAACCACAATCACGAACAAAAAACTGCGCCTCGAAACAAACATGTACCTTGTTTTTTCGATATAGCAAACAGTATACCTTGCATGGACATCTCCGAGCAATTGGTATTTTAATTATATTCTTGTGGCGTTTGATCTTGGCTGTGGCGTGCTTCCCCGGATGCCACCTTGGATCTTATTGTTCCAGATCGTGAAGTTAAGCTTGGACTTGGTGAAAGAAGGTTCTTAGCGATGGAGAGCTATTGTTACTTCGCGGGTGGAAGCTGAATGTTTGGGGGAGTTAGTTTGTGGTCTGTTGTTGGAGACAAGGTTTGGTCAGTGCGAATGAATGGAATCTCCACATGGTATTGGTAGATGGCATGTTGCATCAGACTCTTGAATACTGATCATATCACGAACAATTGAGATATTGGTTCATGGCTGGAGCAGAGAGAATCTAATTGATGCATGTATGTTTGTTCAATTGGCTTTGGACGGCTTGCAAGCTAGCTGTTGCCCAAGGATGCTTCCCAATGAATTGACTCTCATCCATCCATGTCCCAAACATCATCTGAGCAGGTAGATACTTTCCACCTGAGAATCCTCAAATACTTCTCTTCAGCCAGATTGATCTTCAAACATGAAGCATAAATATTTGCACTGATAACCGAGTCGATCGCAATAATCTCCGTCAATAGTCACAAACTAGCGCTTGCTAGTTCGCCATTCAGCCTCAGCTGCAATCTCCCCTGTCAAGGGAAGGCAAAAAAGACTTAGGTCGTCTTATCTAAGTAATAAAAATAATTGGGTAATCTTGGTCTATCTTGACAGTACTTTAGACTCGTTTATTTTGACACCCGGACTCAGCGAAAGGTCTTTTCTTGCTCCCTGATGTCTGTCAACGTCTAGAATCCATAGTCCCATCTCCTATTCTATAGTAAAAAAGTCTTTAGAATTGACGATGGGGTGATATCTCTCTTTCATCTGCTTTGGCAGTCGTCGCTCGTTATTTTATCGTCGATATGCGTTTCGTGCTTCTATGGTCGCTGCTTGCGGCGGATGCCGCGGTGGCCAGTGTATGTAAACCTCGCCAGTCAAGTAGTTCAAGTAAGTACTTTCTACAATGTCTGGAGGAACTGAGGAACTAATTGCCAAAAGGCACCGCTGAGATTGAGACTACGACAACAGCTTCTGTCGAGTCATCCACCAGCATCGCGACGTCGACAGTGGAAGATGTGACCACTACTGAGGTCGCAACGACTGTAGAGACCAGCACCGAGACAGTTGCTTCAACACTCACAATCGCCGAAACCACCACAAGCGACATCGCCGGACCTCTCGAGACATTCGTTCTCGCCGCCAAAGTCGAAGGCACCGTTAGTGAAGAGCTCTCCGGCGCAGATCGCGATGGCTCTGCAGTAGTATGGCCAACACCACGCTTCATCGCCAGCGGTCCATTGATCATCTCCATCGACTCCACGACGAGTTACCTCCAAACAAGCGGTGGATTCTACCTTTGCGTTGCATATGGAGATGGTACTTCGCCCAATGGTGTTAAGCTTTGCAGTGCCGAGTCGCTTGAAAACCCTGCGTTTGGCGCTCTTACGTGTGAGCAGACGGAGGATCGAAAGGTTGCATGTGAAGCTCAAGCTGGGCAGTGCGTTAGCGATGGCGAGAATAACATATGTTCTGAGCTCCCTGGGACGTATGATCAGTTTTATTACTATAGGGGACTCTTTAATGGGATTTATCTCGGTATCGGGTCTGCTGTGAATACCGATGAGAGCCAGCATCCTGTTGAACTCAAGGCGAGACGAAGCAGCACATGATTATAGAAGTAGAGACACAAGCAGACCACCTAGAAGACATAATGAGTAGCTACCGTGATTTGTGGCTCATAGCTCAAGACCCTGTGCCGTCACACCACGGAGCTTCCCAGCCACGGCGGACGATCCAACGTTCCAGACCCGTCATGTCACCTCAGCCCTAAACCTTCGTAGCTAGAACATAAGGTTGTGTGTTCCGGGTTGTTGGGTCCTCAAGCTTCATGCAGTCAGCTCACTAATGCCGGCACCACCGGATGTTTGCAGCTTGAGTTAGTGAAAGTCAATGAATGTTAACGTTGCTGTCTGTTTAGCACTTTAAACTGTAACGATTGGAAGCATCCGATTTCGACGTCAATTCAATGGAGTTTGTTTCTTTGCTAAATTCTGACGGTGAGGGGTTGCTGTTGACGGGCGCTGAGATGCGCGGGGATGAGCTTAGGAAGATGAACACTCGCCGATGACTCACAATGTAAAGCTTGTGATGACTGAAAAGGAGGCCGGAGAATGATTTTTTAACTCCTTCGAAAGCCGAACTTGCTGATAAGATGTGATAAAGAGCAACCGATGATGGTGACCACTGGCTGAGAACGACTGACGACGCCAGCTTGCGTCTCGGCGGCGATAACAAGGAACTCCGAGACCACAGCGATGAGGAAGTTTTCTGATCACGAGAGGCTTGAATTCAACATCAATATCGGGCATGTTCCGAGACTACATCCTCATCATCGTAGGGACGAGCGATAAAGCAATCCCGACATCGCAAGGGCGCACATGTAGAGAAAACCTCGCCAGGGAATGGTCTAAAGAGGCATTGGTCTGATAGTGCCGAGGAACTCGAAGCAGCTTCACAAAGCGGTAACGGGGAGAAAATCCTCTCTCACAAACATGGCGAATGACACGAGCCTACGCCAACTCTTGTCATCAGCCTCTATAGTCCTCCGGCTCTTCAAAACCTGACATAGCGACATAGTGCCATACGACTTACCCCTAACCTGCCCTCAACCTCTGATCCTCTATCCGAACCAGTATGGAACATCATCTACACGTCTCTTCCCAATACCGACCGATCTCAAACTATGAAGCATCCAGTGCTTGAAGCTACATCAGAAGTCTGGGCTCTTGAACGAATTCTAGTTGGCCATTGAGTTAGAACGACTTGGCCGGCTTTGGGAGCACGCCGATGTGTTGGCTTGAGAGCTGGCGCCCGAGCTGTTCTTCCCTTGGTCTTGGGGACCATGGGATAATTCCCCGGAGAAGATTTGTCAAATCTCCGCTCGACCAGATAATAATTCTCATCGTCTAAGGAATGTTCAAATATGTAGTAGGTGGCCATCATTTACACCACTGCCGAGCTTACAGATCTGATCATCCCAACACCACAGTCGGACTGCCTCGATGTACAAGCTTTTTGAGAAGGTCTATCTGTAGTGTACCATTGAAGAATGATGAACGTTTGCCGGAGTGGAATACAGTCTGATTGGACATAGGACCATCTATAGAGGATTCATTGGTAAAAGCCATGACCTTCATGTCTAGATTCGCGAACTCGGGTCGCCAGCTGAGATGCTTGCCAAGCTGGTTGATCTCCAGAGCGATTCATTTAGTGCCATGGGTTGCTACATTTGCTGCTGGGAGGAGAAGTGGACGGTAACTCCAGCGAAGGTACATCGTGCAAATCCGGCAAAGATCTTTTGACGGCGAAGGAACGGGGTAGTCTCAGTGATGCTCACGTCGCTGAGCTCGCTCTCTACACCAACGAGGTTGAGGCCCTTTCTGAAGAGGTATCTGTAGACACTTGGCGGATTTTACAGACTCGTTACCGAATTTCCTCAATAAAATGCTGTGAGTTTGTGATGACAGTTGGCGACATTTTCCAGGCATAGCAGCTGTGCGAAACAACTGGCCCTTCTAAAGGACGAGCAGTTAGAGTAGAAAGTATGAAGTTCAACCCTGTGAACCTGCACTTGAGATAAGAGTGATGGAATCCTTCAATAAAGATGGAAGCGCCAAAGCCTCGTTCAGTTACATAGAGTACTTTTTAGCAGCTCTGCCTCGCATGGCTCAACACTAAAACATCACCAACCAGCTCACGTTGAACGAACCTGGTGTTTCGAAACAAGGAACTACCGTACAGGTACTACTAGTACGCAGCCTACTATAGTGTCTTCGCCTATTATCGTCGCTGCACGTTGTGAAATGTGTAGGTCTATTCCGGAACACTGCAGGCCTCGCCTGAACCATTTTGTGTATGCAACCGTCACAACCTCTGAAGCACACACATGATTGTAGCTACTCCGACAGCTCGAGCCAGAAAGGTTGTCTAGCGTTTGATTTCCAGCGTATGGTCGGGTTTGGTACAGTATCCTGCTCCGGATTATGAGGACTGCCACTGCTATCGGCTTCCTCGAAACTCGAATAAGATACGGTATATCCTTCAGTTCTAGAACTAGCTGTGGAACCCGATCCTCGGGCTCCGATAACACATTCTCCATGTGCGTATCGTGAAGTCCTCTGAAGGACGAGCAAGGAGAGTAAGAGCACTAAGGGAGAGATGAGAACAATATACACGATACGAGCATTTGCATACATCTTCCGACTAGTTTTACCCTTCATAAATACAGAACGCCCTAGACAACACCAAGTAGAAGATGTTGGACCCTGCCGCCCTCATCCAAGTTCAAAGTTCAACTGATGGACCTCAGTCGCAACAAGGAGCCCACAGGCATAGGGCGCCTGACACATGTCCAAGAATATACTATCATTAACAAGGGGTATTTTTGTAAGATTCAGCGATGCTATCCAATCCCCAATCCCACTCTCCAACCATATCATAGCTATTCAATCTCTTCTCACGTTCAAGCCATCTCATATTCCTCATCCGTCGCGCCCCGTTTCACAAACCCAATCAAGTCCCCAAACTTCTTCACGGGCTTCTCCTCCTCCCCAATCCTAACCGGTCTATAAAACCACTGCCACGATAGCCAAAGTCCCCATGTGAACAGTGTAGCTGGAACCGCAAACACCCAATATACCCAGAACTTCTCATTCACACTCCAGACTCCCGTGTCATCATCAACCTTGAAGAAAGACATACTGAACAGTGCTGATATAAAAGTCGCAGGCAGGAATGTGAGTGTCACGAAAGCTACTGTCTTCATAGCTGCGCTGTCAGATTGAGTTGCCTGTCCGATCTTAACGGAGATGCGAGAATCGTACTGCGCTACTGAATTGAACGCGAGTTGGATCTCGTTAAGAAGCCGTTCTTTATTCGCGGAGGCTCTGCAGCGTAGACTTTGCAAAATGTGGATATACCACAGTAATCGTTCACCGACATGTCGAAACTTTGCCTTTGCAGGTCTACTCCCTCCTGCTGCTTCTGCTTCAAAAGCACTATGCTGCTGTATGATCGCCGTGATAGTCTTCTCCGCAACTTCAAGCGTTTCCGAGACGTGAATAGCATGTCTAGCTGTATCATGCATATCGCGATATTTAGGCTCAGGCTTTTGTGTAAGATCTGTTTTCTCAATACTTCGAACGTGGTCGCGAACTGCCCAGACGGAATTATCCTGAAGAAGAGAGAGATCTTCGAATAGACGGGGATAGAACCAGAAGGGATCGCTGAGGGTGTCGTTGTGGGAGTTTAGGAGCAGCGGATCAGGGAATCTATCACGCAGACGGAGTTGTTTGGGCGCTTCGAAGATAAGGAGGATTGTTTGTTGGGGATCTTTTATCCAGCGTGTTAGGATGTTGAATTTATGCCATTGATGGCTGGTTTTGTTTAACTGCTTGACGAGGAACCGTGACCACGTATCTTCCTCTGTCAGTAATCAGAGCATGAAGGTCGATGGATAGAGACTGACTTAATGCTGTGATCATTCCGTTGTCATCGCGAAATGTCTCGCTGCCAAAATAGCCGTTTGATCGACGACTGTAGCTTGACCACCAGAGCTCAGGCATGCAGAAGACATCGGTGAAGCGCTTCTTACACGCTGAGCAATCGCGTACTTTATCTGCATCCGCAAATCTACCATGATCAGCATTGTTCCCAATCTTAACATGATAATATTTACACGACTATGACATGCGACTCACTCCACAACGCAGGTATCTCCCCGTCATAAAAGTCCCCCGGTCGGACATCTTCACGAAGCCACTTCTCATTCCCTACACCCATCAGCAACATCCTCACACTCAGATTCAATTACTCACCTTTATCCCATGTTATCACCCGAAAGTCGACGCAATTCTCATGATTTTTAGCCGGCATTTTCAAGGTAGTGTTACAATTGAAGAAGTGGAAGAATTAACCGCCGCGAGAAGCTGAGGTTCCATTTTCATACTGCGGCTGAACCAGGGTTGGGCGGCAAAGGAGGGCGGAGTGTGCATAAACCTGCATGATTCTATTGAAGCTTGCGAAAAAAAAGAAATGAGTTGGTGGTACAGAGCTGAGCCTCATTTGTGAGAAAGTGACCAATTGTGTTTTTTGGGCGTTGGGCAAATGCGCCCGGCTGTGGTGGTGGCCTCTGGGGTGCATGAGGTTTTAGGCAGCGTTTGTCGCTGTGCGATTTGGCGCAGAGAGAAGATGTCGCATGTTGTTGGGTCACGGGGGGAGGGTAAATACATCAAGATGAATGTATCGTGGTGTTGGTTGGAGGCCTGTTGCTGTTGGTGCCTGCTCACGATGATACCCTGGAGCGCTTCGGATCAGATCATGTCCAACAACCTTTGCATGCTTTATACCTGCAGGTCTCAAGGCATCATCAATGGAGAGAAGAGAGTTTTGAAGAGACCACCATTCAATGATCCAAAGGTAAGGTTTAATTAATAGAGTATCTTGGAGTTCGGAATACATCTTTGATAAAGCTATGAACTCCAACACATAGCCTTCCCTTGGGCAAGACCATCAATGATCAAGATCTAGTCCGAAACATTAGCCGCCCAAGATATCTCAAGAAAGGCACCCATCATGTCAAGTAGCTTGCATATTACGTTTTCTCTCACTTTGGCATCGTCTCCGTAATGACTTCCACATCTTGACGGCCTTGTTGGAGCATTTGAGCAGAATACCAGTTAGCACTTGTCGCAAGCCGTTTGACAACTACGTAGTCTTGATATATCTTTATACTCGCACAGAAGAAGAATTTACAATATCCCACAGTAACTTCTTCGCCTACAGATCTGGTAACAGAAACCAGTGGAGCGACTTGCGCAGTAGATGAGAAACGTAGGAGCAAGATATGGCTACAGCGCATCGGATGTAGATCAGCCCGTCTTAGAGACGTAGATCTACCTTATTGCATCTAATAGGAGCCTGTTGGAAGCCCTTTACTGCGAGGATATTGCGCCACGAATATCTTGTACGGTGATCTTGAACTCCGTTTCTCATGCGATCGTTGTCCCTCGACACTATGCAAACCGTCGGCTAAAGGAAGGACAGCAAGGGAAAGTGAGGAATTGTAAGCGCTTGCTTGTGCTAGTTGAATCACCATATCTATCGATTGTTCCGTGAACACCAGGCTCGGCATTTAGATACTGGAAGCAACATACGTTGCAATAATCTCAACAGTCAACTACTCAGCCTTGATCACCATGGGAAATTACAGTGATTTGCTTGAGGAATAATCACTGACTATCTCTTTTGAGCAAACGAGTCCACGGATGCCTCATATGGCTCTCGTTTCAATGAGTTCTAAGCTCGAACTCGACTATGTGGTACTGATTCAAGGTCCATAGCGACGCCCTTGAGAGGCTTCCCAGACACTCCGACTCCTACCGCCCGTACATAGTCAACTTTACTCGCATTCAAGCGAATAGAAGATTGCGATGTAGCAAGATACGATAATTAGTCATAGGTATGTTTAAGCTTCCCAGCCTGCGCAACATTGCCAAGACTGCTGTCTGCCACATTAACACTCACCGTTAACGTCGCAGACACTCATCTTACCATTTCTTCGAAGGATCAGAGGCTTTGCGTCGAACAGCTCGTCGCTCAACTCTCGGAAGGACTGCCATTATCTTGAAACACGGCTAGAGGATCGGCACGATGCAGCATTCTCTAGCGACCGCGGATCATCGCGCAGCCCGTTCCACCAAGCAGATTTAGGTCTGTTTTACCGAGTGCCCGGGTCTGACATGGCCAGTACATACCTAATCTAGTGATCCGGTAGGTCTAGATTCTGCGCTGTGAGGGATCAGCATAGGTCGATGAGGTCTAGAACGAGAGGGAGTTGATGAGGAGAAGACTTTGGGGTATGTCGATTAACAACAAGAACATAACGACTCAGAATGGACTTTCAGGTACGAATAGCCTCACTTCTTAAGACGGTCAGGTAAAAGCCTCCATTCTGTAGTGACATCAACCGATAGATGCCACAGTTCTTTAGTGGCGACGATACAAAAGTTCGGCATCATCGTATCGCCAGTCTGATCCAGTATGGTAGGCTACTTAGCAACGACCAAACTACATAAACTAGGTACGTTAAAGATGATCCCAAATAATTATCATCGTCTATGCAGAATGTCCCATTCAGCACCTCCAAATGGCATCATCGAAACTACATCTCCAACAGTCGTGATCATACAAAATGTACAGCCACGCTCGCCACAAAATCTCCAACTGCCATTGCCGATCTCATCTTTCTCTCCGAACGACTCAAAGCCCACGGAGCCCATCCATCAAAGATAAGAATGAAACCGGGAGAGCAACATGCCTCGTCATGTAACAGAAAGTGGCAAACCTATCAAAAATCCCATCTTTTCCCACATCGACTTTTTGACATTTCCCCTCTCAACTGTTGGAGACACTGTAGACCTCGGCATGAAACATACTTTGTCGCTGGGACAAGATCGACTTCACAAGATCAATAACGACGTCATTTAACTAGCATGAGATTAAAAACCTGAATCGTAATGAAACGTCGACTTTTGTTTGGCCTTGATGCACGAAAGTGAATCGGGGGTTTTGATGGGATTTGCACGTGGCATGACTGTGTGCGTGACCTCATGTGGAGATCATCTGCCATAGAGGGCATGATGCCAACGCCCTTTTAGCTGTGTAGACGATGAAGCACTGTAACGTTGTAAAACATGACGCGAGTCAAATGCCACTTCTTATCTGTCAGTTACGCGACAAGTGCGCTGAGCGCGGTACTCGTTAGCTGACGATCACATTCACATCACGTTCACAAGAGACACAATGTAGGTGATTGTTAAGTTATGGTATTTCTGCCATTCAGTATGGGTGCTACCTCTTATCGGTCTCACCACCAGTCCCGCCATCAAATCAACTCTCCTTTATCCCACAAAGGAGATTGCCCGTAAAAGCAAAGTCCCGCTCTAAACCACGTTATCTTGGCTACCAGCCAAGTGATCCAACATATGGGGGTATCCCAAATGCAGAAGAGAGGTACTAAGGGAAAAAACAAAAACGCCTGAATAAAAATGTCCATGGGAGTTGGGTTTGGTCCCCCCCTAAAAAATCTAAATGCGCTTCCCGGTCGTGATCCTGAATGCTATGCCAAAGAATATGTTGGGTTGGGAGGGCGAAAAGAGGTGGTACAGGTTTGGTGATATGAGTGTCTATAGTTTCGTTTCATGTGGACATGTCGAGTGATTGAGTTCGTTGTGATGGCAAGATGTATCTGAGGAGTAATGGCGATGAGAGCAAGGTTGTTGTCGCGGCGGTGAGTAAAGGTTCAGGTGTCGGTTGTCTAAAGGGGTATCATAGTGTCGAGAACCGCATTCGCTTCCTTGCTTCTGGAGGAGCAGTAGAAATGTGATTTATTTCTTGTGCGACTTGCCGGAGCGCGAATAGTTTCTTCGCACACGCTCACGACCGCGTCGCTCCTCCTCATCGCTGCCACTGCTGTGACGACGACGATCCTCCTCGTACCAGGTACTCAAAGCCTTTCCGCCAAAAGTAAGGTCCTCATCCTCGATGATAGTGGGTTGCACCCAGGCGTAAGCTGAAGGGTCGACTTCGCGAGCTGTAGGGTCGAGGGCCTGAAGATTGGGGACGTAATAGTAGTAGGTTTCGGTTGTATGAGCCATGATGACAAGATTTGATGTGATTTGGTTTGTTTTGCCAGAAGAATTTGTTGTTAATTCACTTTGGGTGTGTGAAGAGTTATATGTTATTGTTTTGTTGTTGTGTTGATGGTGGTTCCTTTGTTTTTTTGTGTCTGGAATGGGATGGCGCTTGGTAAATAAAGCAGGTGTCACTCTTTCAAAGGGATGGGAGATTTGTGTGTGAGATGGTTTGATTGCGTCAAGCAAAATAGTTTGATGAGGTCCAGCTCGTGAACGAAAAAGCAAAAAACGCTAATAGCTGTGACGGGATGAATCTCTTAATATCAAGTATCAAGAGAGAGAGAAGAGAAAGCCGGGGAAGGGGATTTCGGGGGGAAGGCTGATGGATATAGACACAGGCAGAGGCTGTACCCGACCTGTAAGTGGGGAGAAAGGAGGTGGGGAGTGTGGCGGGCTCTGTTTTTTCAAGGGGGGGGAGTGGCAAACGCCCCCTGCTGGGA
>JAAQPG010000055.1:0-18863 GCA_013186905.1 Fusarium udum
GCGGTGAGGTCGATGGTTCACTGAATTCTGCAATTCACAAGTTTCCCTAGGGCATGCAGGTTGAGACTGGTTTGAAGAGTTGGATTGTTTATTGACCAAAAACGGGTTATTCCATTTCAATAAACAACCCAAATCCTCAAACAAGTCTCAACCGCATGCCCACTACCGTACACAAACCGAGACGGGAGCCCAGGTATTGTCGAGGGGCAGTGACGGATTTAATGGATTCTGCAATTCACATTATGTATACTAGCGATAATCAAAGAATACCCCCGGGAATAACATCGAACCCATTGATCAACACAAATTTACCCCCGAAAATCCTCAATCAAAAGTCCTTTTATTCCAACTTCCTCATCGGGAACACTTTTAGCAACCGTTATCTTCAACCGGGTCCGGCCTCGGCTTCGGCGCGCCGATGTCGTGCTAGCTACCGACTCCATCATCACATCTTTTATTCCCCGCCCGATTCACCTTACAAATCCTCCCTCGACATCTCCAATTCTGCACCAAATATCTTCAAAATGGTGCGCAAGTCTCTCGCTGTCTTGGCAACTGTAGCTGGAGCTTCAGGCTTCAGTCTCGGTCCTTTTGGATCTCAAAAGCCAATTGGTCAGAGTGAGCATGACTTTAAGTGCGATTTGCCACCTGTGCTCTCACCTGGAAACGATGGTCTGCCTTCGGCGAATGAACTGTTCGACTCAAAAGATGCTTTTAATAAGCAGGTGAAGCGTCATCAAGCGATTGTTCGCGTTCCGTCAATTTGTTATGATGACCTTGGTGATGTTGATAAAGACGAACGTTGGGCGCCGTTCTATGATTTACATAACGTCCTGGCAAAGACGTACCCAGCCATGTAAGCCACCGAACTCAATTCACAGACTCTTACTGACAAGATTTAGCCATAAATATGCAAAGCTGGAGAAGATTAATAAATTTGGTCTTGTTTACACATTTACCGGGAGCGACTCTTCCCTCAAGCCGTATCTTCTTGCAGCTCATCAAGATGTTGTTCCTGTACCTGATCCATCGACATGGACGCATCCTCCCTTCGATGCCTACTTCGACGGAGAGTGGCTTTGGGGACGTGGAGCATCAGATGATAAGAACAGTCTTACAGCTCTCATGTCAGCCATTGAGACGTTGCTCACTGAGACGGAATGGCAGCCTAAGCGTACTGTGATCCTGGCGTTTGGGTTTGATGAGGAGTGCTCTGGTCCTCGAGGCGCTGCCAAGATTGGAGAGTTCTTGACAGAGAGATATGGCGACAACGGTATTCCTTTCATCTTGGATGAGGGCGGTTCTGGAATTCAGCTTATTGACGATACTCTTTATGTTCTTCCCTCGGTGCAGGAGAAGGGCGCTATTGATATCTGGGCTGAACTTCGCGTGAAGGGCGGTCACAGTTCTATTCCTCATCCTCACACTGGCATCGGCATCATGGCTGAGATCATCTCTGCTCTTGAGTCCAAGCCCTATGAACCTGCTATTCTCAAGGGAAGTCCCGTCTACAACCACCTTGTCTGCTTGGCACGTCACTCGCCAGACTCACACACCAAACTCCATGATCTTCTCAAGAAGGATGATCTGGAGAAGCTGAGGGATGAGCTTATTCACCTCGACCCCATGGCCAAGTTTACTATTCAGACGACACAGGCCGTTGATATTATTAGCGGCGGTCAGAAGATCAACGCTATGCCTGAAGCTGTTAACCTAGGTGTCAACTACCGTGTTGCGCCCCAAGATAGTCTCGACAAGGTACAAGAGCAGTTTGTCAAGAACATTGACGCTGTGGTTCAAAAATACAATCTCACTCTAAGCGCCTACGAGGATGACACAAAGTCTCAGAAGGAATCTGGATTCAACTATGATGGCCATCTCAAACTCACGGCGATTCGCAACTCAGTCACAACACCCGTCTCACCTACCAGCGGCCCAATCTGGGATATCTTCTCTGGCACAATCCAGCATAGTTTTGCCTTCGACGGCGGAAAGGTCGTACCTGTTGGTGAAATCATGACTGGCAATACTGATACAAGACATTACCTTAGTAAGTACATCGTTACACGAGACGAAGAACTATGCTAATAGCTTATAGACTTGTCGCCAAACATTTACCGCTGGACACCGAGTCGACAGCGCGGATCCGAAAACATTCACACGGTCGATGAGAGGATTAGGATTGAGTCACACATGGACATTGTCAAGTTTTACTACGACCTGATCCGCAACTTTGACGCAGCCGATTTCTAGACCTTCATAGCATAGACACACCCTTCAATGCCATTACATATCTAAACTCAATGGCATGATCTCGCTCCTCAATGGCCCGAAATCCACCGACAACATACGCTTTTCTTCACCGTCTCAATCTTAGCTTCAGCCCGGGAGCTGCACCCGAGTGCTCTTAAACCCCCACGCTTCTCCACACGAACGCATCGGGCACTTTGTTAGCCATTCTCCACATTCCCCTCTTTGCAAGTGTTGGTTACTCCGTACACTACGCTATGTATTTTCTGGGCTCATCTTATGACCTGTTCATGTTGGTTCGCCCTCATGAATGGAATTGCTTGTGATTCTTGGCGTGAGTGTCTTCTCACTGCCTGTTCAGTTACTCTGCATGTATATCAGTGGTTCTAAGCTTGTTCAAATACCTGATTTGAACTTGCATGGCTGCAGTGTCAAGTACAGGTACACTACAGACTTCGGGCTCCCTCCGAGGCCTTCAACACCATTACAAACTCAGCTTCTCTTACTTGCTCTTTCACAGCGTCAACTCCACATCCAGATCCAACTGCGGGGTTCCCCACGATTGACAATCCCCATCCAAGAGCCTGTCTCTCCTTTGCTCCTCTCAGCAAACATATCCTGTACCTATTGAACATCCGACACCTCGTGTAAGCATCATCACCCCAAAGCGGCAATGTCCAGCGTGCTCCTCACCATCTTTGACTCCTCATTGGCTAAGCATAATCGACCACGAGACACATCTTTTTCCTCACCGGCTTCTGCTGCACATGCGTGGGATTATTGAAAAATATGGCCACTTTGCGGGGAATGGTAGTTTCCATGGGGTAATCAGGCATATGGTGTACTGCAGGTATATTCTTCAAGCATTAATTGGTATTTTGATATGTACAGAGAAATTATTGCTACAGAACAGCCTGATATGATTCATGGCTGTGTATGTAGTGTATGCCCAACGCCACAACACCATCTCCGTGCTTTGCTTCGAAATAACAGGTATCGTCATCATCAACGTCGTCACCGCCCAATGCAACCTGCTTTTGTCGCCCCGACCCAAAAACATGCTTTTTGTTTCTTTCAGAGTGTAACTTCAAGATCCATGACTTCTTGGAACCCTTGTGCAATAGTATCAAGATCCTTCTGAGATGGCGCCACGCAAGGTCGTCGAGGTTCGCCCCCGTACCCGGAAAAGTGTCCCAGCGCTGCCTTTACACCAACGAATCCGGTCTTGATCGCCGTCCAGTCAGCCTTGGCCACTTTGGCTTGCAGCTGACGGGCTTCTTTCCAGTTTCCTTCTTCTGCGAGCTCTGTGATGCGGACGCAGGCTTTGGGGCAGAGGTTGGCGAGGCCTGAGATGGTGCCGTTGGCTCCGACGGCGTGGCCTTGCAGGATGAAGTCTGCGCTGCCGCCTCCGACCCAGAATCCCTCGGGGCAGTCAGCTACGATGCGGGCGAGTTTTCCGGTGTTGCCGCATGTGAGCTTGGCGCCTACGACGTTGGGATGCTTGGCGATGCTGAGGATCGTGTCGGATGAGAGGTCTCGGCCAGCTGCGGCGCCGGGGAAGTTGTACACCAGAAGAGGGATTGGACTCTTGTCTGCAACAGCGTAGTAGTGCTGAATGACTAGATCATCAGGGAGAAGTCCGCCGTAGTAGCTGGGAGGTAGGACCAGGGCGTGTGTAGCACCAGCCTTGCCAGCGTCTTCACACAGTTCTGTTGTCTCCCTTGTGCTCTGGGCGCCACAGCCTGCGATGAGAGGAACACGAGTACCACTTACCTCGTGGAAGATGGTATCTCTGGCAACGCGGATGATGGTGGTTCGTTCTGAAGGAGAGAGGTGGGCACATTCTCCGTTGGAGCCGTGAACAACAATTCCGGCTACTCCTGACTCGAGAAGCTTGATGATGTGTTTCTCAGTAGCTGAAGCATCGACCTCGTCTTCGGGAGTGAAGAAGGCAAGGGTAGGGACGTATACGCCATCGCCGAGGCGCAGCTGAGAAGCCTTGGGGGAGCCCATAATGGGAGATTCAAGCAATGTCGAAGGCATATGGTATGATATAAGTGTAAAGTATATAAGTGCAAGCAGATTACACGCAGCAGGCAGGCTCTTTTATACAAGCAAAGCAGATGAAAATGAAGAAAGGATAGTATGATGAAGAGGCATTGTTCAAAGAGGCTGGCGTCAGCTGCTCTTTTATGTCCAGCCAAGGACTAGGTATAAGAGTGGCGTCCTCGTCATGAGGTAGCCCATTGCCCAGGCTCAGGCTCAGGCACTTGACTTCGAGAGAGGCATGGTTCGAAAAGCGTGGGGGTTAGGTCCGGATCCCTGGGTACGTGGTTGAAAAGGCGGGGGAGAGACACGACAAAAGACATCCGCTGAGCTCCGGCCGAGAGACTCCGGGCCGAACCGGTGACCTCACGCGAGTCAAGAGACATGAAGTGATCGTGGGGGTCTTTTTCTACTGCAATTGAGGGTTTCAATGGATGAGTACAGGGGACATTGAGAGGGCATCACTTACACGGAGAGTTACACAAGACGCCACCTTTACGAGATGGAAGCAAAGATGTCGAGCATATTGTAAAGGCTGCCATCCATCACAGAGACCACAAACAGAAACAAAACAGCGATCATCCTCGCAAAAGCAGGTACCGTCCGTTCACAAGTCGTCTGACTATTCTAACCCCCACGTCCAGCCTGTCCAATAGCACCCGCCAATTGCCGTGTAACACTCAGAGAGGAATGCGTGGGGGAGCTGAGAGAAGAGACAACGCTAGAAAAGAGAGATCTTGGGAATTGGGCGTTTTAATTGATGGAATATATTCGTGAGGGGGGAGGGCGTGATCTGATTGTGGTGTTGGGAGAGAGCGCAACGGGCCACTGCAGGCCATATTCCTCACGTGCATTTGACGTGGGGGGTTTATTCTGTTTTTCTTCTCGATGTTTATGCTGTTTTGTGTGAATCTGGTCTTTGAATGATGGATGCTGCTATTTGAGATCTATTTATATCTTGTTTATTCCCGGATGTAGGCGTAGTTGGTGGGTTGTGTGTGGAGTGAGTAGTGGCATTACTGACTGCCGATGCTGGTTCGTGACCCTCATAAATCACATACAGTACATACACTACCGAGATACACTAGAAATAGAGGTCTCCTATCATTTTGTATGAGAAAATACCAGAATATTGTGATTGGTAAATTTGGAACATGGCTTTCGCTTTCGATAGTCAGACAAGTACAGTATATGACCTCATGCGGAATTTAATAAATCCGTATTCAGGGGAAATCGGCATTGCTTTTTGTTAGGTACCTAAACTTACTAGTCAACCTTCGTTGTAGCAACGAGGCTGTCCACATCCCAACAACCAACCATCAACATCAACATCAACCTCAACCTCAAATATCAACAAAATCAACAAATAAATTCAAATCATCTCAGATCAGCTCAAAATGCTCTCTCCAGCTTATATGAGCATCTACCAACAATACAAAGCCGACACAGACTCTGTAGCAACATGGCTGGCCAACACTGCCAAAGCCCACGGCTACGACGCTGACGGTGCAGTTGGCGCAGCCGCTCTCGACACTCTAAAGAAGAAGAAGAAGAGAAAGGGAAACGGAAAGGGCAAAGGCCCCAGCAGAGCTAAGAACAAGAAAGCACAGGAGAAGCAAGACCCTAGCACCAAGAAATATGTCATCAGAGTCAGGGACTTTGAGGCTATGGCTAAACATGTTGCTGAGACCAATGCTGTCGAGGTTCCTCACAAGACTGCTATTGCTTTGGAGAGAGGTATCTGGGGTATGTTGAACACATCTGATTGTGTTGATTCCTGTGATACTGATACAATTCACAGTTCGCAGATCCTTCTCTCAAAAACTCACAGAGAGTGGCGCCAGAAAGGATCGTCGCTCTGATGCTTCTCACTCTCACTTCGTAGAAGTCCTGGAGAAAGTCCGCGGCTATCTCAAACCAATCATGGAAGCTGGTCTTTTCAAACCAGATGATCTCGACAAGAAGTCAGATGTCAAGGCAAACCACCCCGCCAAGGGCATGTTTGACGTCCTCAACGTCTACACTCCTTCTGAGGAATTTCTCAATGCTCCTGACATAACGCCCACTCCTACTGATGAACCTGAGACTCAATACACCGTTGAGGAAGAGGTCACTTGGGAAGACGCCTTCTTCGCTTTCGCCGCTCTTCTCCGCGACTATGATTATCTCAGCCAAGAGATTCATTCTCTCTGGAAGAAGTACGCCAGCGGTGAACTTGACCTCGCCGCTGTGGCTCTGGCTACCAACACAGCATTTGAGCTTGCTCACAGCATGGAAGCGGACATCAAGAAGCTGATGGACAAGTTTGGCGGAACAGCTATCTTCGCACACCAGTGCTTCGACGCAGCTTGTCAGGCAATGGGCATCGACAAGGACAAGAAGAACCAGGGTGAGGCTTACAACCTTGCGGCTTACGAATTTGCCAAGCTCTTGACTGTAAACAGCATGAGTGTTTTCAAGGGCTATGTGGATCACCACCGTGATGCTGTCATGCCAGGAAACTACAACGGCAGCCTGGGTTGGTACAACGAGAAGCTCGGTGCTGGTGGTAGAAACAACACCGAGAGGTGGAATCAGGACAAGACGGCCCTGATGGAAGTCTTTTCGGGCATGCACTTCCTCACCACAACCCCTGGTCATGGCGACGTGGAGGACGAGCTTGTCCGCGGCATGGGCGCTGCGCTTAAGGAAAAGAAAGAGAACCCTCGTCTCTGGATATCGTGGGCTCTTCAGGTGTATCTCGACATCGTCCAGGGTCTTGGAGAGTCCGTTGGGCGCGGGTATGAGCAGTTCAAGCAGGAGAGTCTGAAGATCCAAAAGGCTCTTGTCGATCTTCCCAAGACGCCTGAGCGCAGACAAGTCCTCCATGCGGCGACGCGCTGGAACCATGACCCTATCTATGAGACGAACCAGTCGATGATGGAGTTTGGCGCTATGGCTCACAGTGATGATCATGAGGCGTTCCAGTTTCTTCGTCGGAACCCCATACACTGCGGTCTTTTGATCCATCACATGCGATCTGCGCTGCATTACTATGGCGTCAAGACTGCTGCGCCCAGTGGTGGTCTGATGACTACTACACAGCTCTACCAAGCCCTCCGACAGGAGGGTCGTATTCCCCAAGGACAAGCGTGGGAGGATCTTGAGGAGTTGTGGGGATACCAAGGCAACCCGTGCTTCTTTGTTGGAAACCCGCCCACGGATCTTGAGGGCTACTACAAGAACTACTGTCTCTGCCTGGGCACTTCACTCACCAACTGGGCACCGAACAGACGTAGCTCCAAGCCTACCGAGCATAAGGGCAATGCACCAAACATGAAGTTCGATGGCTGGGTGTCTCTCTCGTTGGACAACCGTATTCGTGTGGATAATGCCCGTGAGCCGTGGACAATTGCTACTGTTGGGGAACTCTTGACGGAGGGTCGCAAGAAGGCGATGATGGATGGCAAGGGACATATACAAGAGGACCTAAAGCAAAAGGCCAAGGAGGCCAATGTAAGTCCTGAAGAGTATGTACAGCAAGCTTTTACTAACAGATACCAGCTCGAGGCAGTACCGACAACTCCAAGTGGTCTCATCGAACAGCTCGCCCAAGTCATCAACAGCGAAGTCCCTCGTATCAGCTTCAACTACTTCACCATGCACAACATCGCCTGGTCCCTCCTAACTGATCTCAAGCGCGCCCTCACCGCCGAAGTCGGCCCCGAGTTCCTCAACTACGTGCCCTCCGAGGACCAGCTCCCCTTTGTAGTAGGCTACGTCTTCTCGACGGCCTCGGGACACGGCTCCGATGTTCGAAAGCGCGGCGTGGGAAATGACAGGTTCCTCAACGTGGCGACGGAAGTCATGGACGAGTTTTTAAACGAGGGTAAAGGGAAGATTATCAAGGAGGCGAGGGAGACGGAGGTTGAGCCGGAGGAGGTCGAGGATGTGGATGTTGATGGATCAGAGTCGTGGGGGCCGAGGAAGTTCAAGAAGGAGCAGATGGATCGGGATGGACACTTGGGGGCGATGGCGAGCAATGCTGATGTTGCGGAGCTCATGAAGCTTTTGCAGATGATGGGTTGACGATGACTGGAAGGACATGAGCTTGGAAAAGAAAGAATGTGTTGATAGGTCTAGTACAAGTACGATATGAACAGAAGCGATGATGTACGAAAGTTGATGTTGAACATACTACCCTAGCATAACTTGCGTGAGTGGCCTGGTACTTGAATTCCGATGTGTCCCTGACAAAAAGATAAGAAAGTTCCTATGTTACAATACAAATACACTACCCTTATTAATCAAGCAATCAACACATGTCAAGCTCGACTAAACACGTCCTCCGAGTCGAGTCTTCCACGCCAGATAACCAGCATATCCCAGCACACCCGTCAACGCCAACCTCCCCACTCCCGCCAATAAGTTCTGATTCGCCCTCTGCATGGTCTTCTTCTTCATAACCACACTGTTCCTTCTAAACGTCTCGCCATCGTTGAGATGTGGAAACGGTGCTTCTACCATCTTTCCTGTCTCAGGGTCTTGAACTTCTGGTACAGGAACGCCCAGATATTCACACAGCGGTCCCCAGCCTTCTGTGATGGTATACTCGATATACCGATCCGCCGGAATTCTGTCGTGAAATTCTTGATATTGCGCTTTATACCATGCAATAGCTTTGTCCTTATCATTACCATGATCGTATTTCTGAACCAGAGATCTCATCGATTTGCTATACTTTGCCATATACTGCAGATTCGTATCAAGCAGAAAACAATAAATCATAGTGAGTTTAGCCAAGAACCCCTTTGGCGTGGTTATCAAGTAGATGCTATTAAGCATACTCTCATACCACTTCTCAGGGTCTCGATTCATGATTATGACTTTAGCTTCAGGGTACAGCTCTGCTAGTTCAGGACCAAAGAACGCAGCGGGAACATCACACACAGCCTGACAATTGCCGAGCAAGCGATCCCAGTCTGCGCGGGTAAAGGTCCCCTTATGGGCGTACTTTGCTTCCATGGCACGTACCCATTCAGGGGCGCGGGTGGGATTGTTGAAGAGAGTTTGCATGTGGTAGCAGTCATGGAAACCAAGCTGCCACAGAGCGTTACGAATACCTATTGGTTCTGTTTCAGTTCTTATTTTTGGGTAGTAGTAGTATTACACGCGTAATTGTTGAGAGGGGGGTGGAGGCTTATCGAACCCCTGAGATGGAACAGACGTACTCAACGTTCCTGTGCGATGGACGCCACAGACGATGACGCGCATGGGCACGATGCGATCAGGGATGATGTACGTGGACGTTGACATTGTGAAGTTGTTTCGCGAGATGACGATGTTTCAATGGTGATGCAGGGAGATTATTGATGCCCAGATCTTCAAGGGATCCCGTAAGTGATGGCCTAACCTATTTCGCTTCGCGTCAAGTGAACGCGCTTGGGCGTCTGTCTCGGTGAGCTTGACCTTGACCGAGCGAGGGAGAGGTGTAGACCCAATGAGACTGAAGCTTGTTTATTGGGGATGCTTATCATGCACTAACCGAATATATTGTCTAGGGTATGTTGGCTAAGGTGCTAACCATGCGAGTGAGAACTCTACAAGAATAGAAACAAGATTATTCACGGTGATGAAATTATTAGAAACAGGCAGACAATCAATCAATGAATCAGATTTAGATATCGTGTCTAGTCTAGAGCTTTCTAGTCCAGTCCAAGCTTGGCTCTGTGCTCTATCGGCGCTATGATCCGCTGATGGTGGATGCTCCGGACAAGCCGGTATCGGGTGGATCTCAAGATATGCTCCATTAATGGACAACATCAAGGTCCCATTCTCGATAGATTGGAGCCCAAAGAGCCTCTAAACTCTAACATGTGATTACAAGGAATGCCAAGTTATGGATCAGTGACTCGAGATACTGACTCACCATTCACCAACTGAGCATTACGCGTCAAAATACGAACCTCAGTCGATTATGATTGTGAGAGAAAACAGAGACCGCCTCTGTCAGTATCTGCATCTGCACGTCAGTTCGCATGTATATCACACCAATCAAGGTAACCAAGAGTGTCGATCAACTGCCAGCCCTGCATGGTCAACGTGGAAGGTGATTCTCTGGTCTTCTTCTTCTTCAGCAGCCCAAAAGATGGTGTGAACTAAAAATGAAACCATCTCGGGAATATTGTCAATAGGTAGTCAGAGACCAAGAGCCTCAATCCCATTCAGAGCCAGTATCCGTAGCGCCCAACCGACCGGCCCCCTAACCGATCGCTGCAGGGCTCATCGTCCCCTGAAGCACAGGGCACGTCAAGGTCTCAGCGGCCCGCACGTGGCGGTGGAAGAAGCCCGCTGGAAGCTCTCCCCGTCCAGCTCTGGCCTGGCTTCTAATATTGTACCGGCAGCCCGGGTGCAGTCTGCTTTTTTTATCTCACGCCCTCCCCGAACGAGTAATCCGAGCGTTTTGCTTCTTTTTTTTTCATGATAACCAAGACACACTTTTAACCGGACCAATTGAAGGGCGAGGAACAGACATGATGAGACAGGTCCAAGACGACAGGTCTGAAAGCGAGGATTGGCCTGCGTGGGTTGAGCAAGGGAAGAAGAGAAGAGTTTGCTTGGTTTGAAGAGAATTCCAGTGTATTAAGTATTTTTCATCATGTATGACGAGTGTTTTGCCATTCAATGGGTGTCAGATAAGAAACAATTTTCATGACTCGACGCAAAAACACCAAAAATGATATCGCCAGTACCAATACCAACTTAACAACATACCACGAATGCTATGACGAGCCCTTTATAGGCCCAGAAACCAAGGAACCAAGCACACCATCATCATCATATCCATCGACTTATATAGCATCATCGCAGAGTTAATCAGTGAACGAGCTAAACCTGGCATATCCCGTCTCGGGCTTGCTCTCGGCGACCCACAGTCCTTATCACGCAAGTTTGCCGCCCCCGTAGCCACCACAACAAAATGTACACTACACGACGGATACAGTACAGCGAAGGGTGAAAAAACCTATACAGGCCCAGTTTTGTTTTTCTTGTTCTCGCCCCGGAGCGAGAGTATACAACACAGACAGACACAGACAGAATAAGTAGTATGTAAATCATGCCCCCCTTGATCGACAACATGATCAATCCTCCAAACTCTGTTTTGCCCTCGAGGGGCCCAGTCCTTTAAACCTCGCTTTTCCCCCCAATTTCCAGACCCGATATTTTTATCCTCATAAAAAATATTCATTCGTTAGTTATGCTATCTGAACAGAATGATAGTGGGAGTGGCAGCGGTGGGAGACCTAGTCTGGTACACACTCCGCTCCGCAGGGAAAAGAAGCGAGTAGGCTTCCACTCCAGCAAAGACTCCTCCGGAGAGAGCAGCGACTCAACAACCCGTCCACAACAAACCCAAACACGACAGCAGCGTCCAGATGAAGGTGTCTTCTCACCAGCTGGTTCACCGAAACTAGCGCCTGGGGAATTACCGCCAAATGCACCAGATGCTTACGAACTAAGCCTTGCTCTCACAAAGATCCTGTCCGCTGAGCAGGAGAAGAAACGACAGGTTCAGAATCTCGCACCAGATACCCCGGATGTAGTAGGACCAAAGAGACCACGACCTGCGCTTAGGAGAAATACGAGCTATGATGATCCTAATGAGAGGGAGAAGGCGGACCAGGCGGAGTCGAGGACTACGGAGAGACAGTATCGATCTATGGCTGATGCGAGACAGAGAGCTGATCGGTTAGCTGTTTCGGTAGGGAGTTACTCTGCCCCTGGATCACGACGGGGATCGCTTGATCTCGAGGAAGTTCCCTCGTTTAAGCCGTTGATCGAGGACTATGATAATCCCAAGGTTTCACCGCCAGCTGGGTCAAACACCATTGAAGATGCAGGAGGATACTTCGGTCTTCGACAGCGTATAGCAAATTCTGATCGCTTTCAGCATCACGCTGCGGCTGAGAATCTCGTCCGGTCTCATACCCGCAAGGGAAAACGGGATTTGTTCACACAGCATCCCAACGGCGGACCGACATCTGGAACTGCTACACCCGTTCTTCAACAAGCATACGCCCACGACTACGTTCCCCGACCGGACCAATACCGCGGCGGTATTCTCTCCTCACTACTCAAGCTTTATCACGATGATAGAGCACCAGGTAGTGGTATGAGCACACCCAAGGATCCGGGTACACCACTCATGTCCCCACGTAACTCACCACCTATATCCCGCCCTGGATCATCTAACGGAACGCCTCCTATTCGATCACCGCCTCGCTCACGACCAACAAGCGGGTTGTTCAATTACCACAAGAACAGACACTCGACGTCATCGCTTGCACTCACGGAGTTGATGAAGTCTTCGTCTATGTTTGCGGCGCCAGCTTCGGCGAATATCTCTGATAAATGGGCTGAGAAGATAAAGCAGCAACCGCCGCCGCCGAAGAAGCGTGACAAGGCGAGGATTACTATTCATATTGCGGGTATTATCCAACGACATAGGTATCTGCTCAAGTTGTGTAGGGCTCTTATGATGTATGGTGCGCCTACACATCGGTTGGAAGAGTACATGACCATGTCATCTCGTGTCCTCGAAATCGAAGCTCAGTTCTTGTACCTCCCTGGTTGTATGATTATCAGCTTTGATGATAGTACTACGCATACCACTGAGGTTAAGCTCGTTCGTGTACCGCAGGGTATCGACCTCGGTCGTCTTCGAGATGTACACAACATTTACAAAGAAGTTGTCCACGACAAGATTGGCGTGGAAGAAGCGACGAAACGGCTTGACGACGTCAACGCACGAAAGGATAAATACAACGTCTGGATTCGAGTATTCTTATACGGCGTCGCTTCAGCTTGTGTTGCGCCCTTCGCTTTCCAGGGCCGGTTCATCGACTTGCCCATCGCCTTCTTTCTCGGATGTATCGTCGGTATTCTTCAACTTGTCTTGGCACCTAGCAATGAACTATACGCCCACGTCTTTGAAGTTTCGGCCGCCCTTATCACGTCGTTCTTCGCTCGAGCATTCGGTTCGATCCAGAATGGCAAGCTCTTCTGCTTCAGTGCACTGGCACAGAGTAGTATCGCCTTGATTCTTCCAGGGTACATGGTCCTCTGTAGTTCCCTCGAACTTCAAAGCCATAACCTCGTCGCCGGTAGTGTACGTATGGTGCATGCTCTCATCTACACTCTCTTCCTCGGATATGGTATCACAATCGGCGCTTCGCTCTACGGTATGATCGATAGTAACGCAACGAGTCGCTCGACCTGCGATAACCCTCTTGGACGAGAATGGTACTTCCTCTTCGTCCCGGGATTCACCATGTGTCTCTGTCTCATCAACCAAGCCAAGTGGAAGCAAACTCCTGTTATGGTCGGGATGGCTTTAGCTGGATGGTCGGTCAACAGTTACTGCGCTGAGTACTTTGGAGGAAACGGCCAAATCTCTAATATGCTGGGTGCCTTGACGATTGGTATTCTTGCGAACTTGTACTCTCGAATGGGCCGACATGTCGAGAATGGATACCTCGACTTTATCGACTGGTGGAAGCTTAGGGTTCGACCACGATATACCAAGAAGAAAATCGACTCGGACTCATGGTCTCTGCCAACCCTCAACGATCCCGAATCTCGACCCGGCACACCAGAGAAGAATCAAGAACCCGAGAAGAAGCCCAGAAAGGTCGGATACAGTCTTGCAGCTGCAGCTATGCTTCCAGCTATCTTTGTGCAAGTTCCTTCTGGTCTTGCAGCTGGAGGTTCTCTGTTAGCCAGTATCACTATGGCTGACGAGATTACCAAAAACGGAACAAAGGTCGCATCTGACATGAACACAATGGGCAATCTTGAAGGAACTGCATTCAACGTCTTGTTCAAGGTCATCCAAGTTGCCATTGGTATTAGTGTCGGTTTGTTCATGAGTGCACTGATCGTCTACCCCTTGGGTAAGAGACGAAGTGGACTGTTCAGTTTCTAAAGTTAAACACACATTCATTTTTCCTACTGTATTTCATAATATTAGAGCGTCAGTTGTTTCAGGATGGCTTATCACAGCGGATATACAAAAGTAACAAGGGAAATTGCTCGGAGTTATTGTTTTCTTTGTTTGTAATGGGATTGGGATTGAAGCGACTGGCGCAAAGCAAGCGATGGATTTCCTTTTATAAACATACACAGATATACAGAATTATAGACACGGAACGGTAATGACCGGGATGAACAGGATATACAGGATAAAGCGCTGATACAATAATATTTTGTCTACTAAGAAATTGTCCATTTTTGACTCTGTAAAACATGTCGTGTTGCACAAGTTGGAAACACATGGAACTTGAGTCTCGATCTCGATCCTCAACTGACCATACAGTGACGTCAGCCTCCATCTTCACTTACTAGACTACCCCTCCACCAACGGCTTCTCGAACAACACACAAAATTCTAGCCTCAAAATTGGCCAAAACCTTCTTCTTCACTTCATCAACCCAACGGCCACAAACCGCAGGCATGAAGATCCGTTCATCCCGCATCTCAGTCTCAATAGCAAAAGCTATAAGCCAACGCCACGGCAAGTCAAAGAAGGGCATCATCAAAACCATACTCGCCTTCTTCCGTCTCTTTCGTCTCCTCCTAAAGCGCTATCGCTCCGTCGACTTTCTTGCTCTGCGCAAAGAGGTCTGGCAGCTTAATGAGGATGAATACCATGAGTCTTTTCAGACAGATGGTGAAGAGAATGCTGAGCTCGTACCTATCGGTGATCTAGGGTACAGTGGTTCTACTTTTTTCACTACGGCTAATGAGAAGTTTCTCATTAAATCGCTGCCAAGACGCTTTGAGCATGATTTCTTCGTCAAGGAGTTGTTGGATCCTTATATCGTACACATGAAGTTCCAACCACACAGTTTACTCGTCAGGATCACGGATCTTGTGGTTTCGTCGCAGGCGAGCATTGGTGGTATGATTGGTGCCGCCCCAACGCATCACATCGTCATGGAGAATCTACTCTACGGAAAGCCAAAAGGTGAGGAAGGAAAGAAGTGGGAGACGTATGACCTCAAGCCCAACAATTACTTCTTCCCAGAGCGAGACATTGCAGATGGTGCTCTTGTGCCAAACAGCGTTATAGAGCGTCTCGTCGACGAATTTCCCGACAAAGTCCGGGTCACATACCAAGCCAAACAGGAGCTTATATCGCTCCTCTTCGCAGACTCTGCACTCCTCGCCTCACGCAACGCAGTGGACTACTCCCTCTTTCTAGTACGATACCCTCAGGGCATGGAGGTTCCAGTCGTGGAATCTGACGCTGGACGCTGGCGAAGAGGTGTTGATGACGTTGATGGGAAGTGGACGTATCGATGTGTTGTGCTAGACTTTTTCTGGACGAAGCATGCTTTCCAGGCGAAGGCGTTGACCAAGATTGTCAAGATCTTCAACAAGGTTGCGCACAAGGGACCGATGAGCATCACGGCGGATCCAGAGGAGTATCGCGAGAGGTTCATGAAGATGGTGGATGAGATTGTCGTTGAGGGTTGAAGATGCAATATTGCTTAATGGTCTGTTATTTGCTTCTGGGTTATGAAAAGCATGGAGTCGGAAGGGATTGCTTTGTTTCTTGATGATGATACCACTTGTCCCTCATGGTGGATAGGGTCCTTTTTTACGAATAATGGTTAATGGTCTCGGTTATTTCACGTCCTCGAAAAATATGAGTGAACTTCTTTGCGGTCAATCTGTACATGATCGTTCGTGTGCTAAAAAGCCAGTTGAAGGGTGATAACCTCAGCTGTCTGGTCTCTGGATCCACTTGATTGACACTATTCCCTAACTGCTTTGGTCTTGTTGACTTTGAAATTGTTAACATTCCCAAATATCAACTTCACATCGTAAACGTCTAAGATATGATTGATGATGGAATATAGTCATGTACGACAGAACACTACGGACGATAAATCTATACGTTCAGGACATGTTGAGTCGTTGTTCTGGATGGCCACCACCAAAACTCTGTCCTGAAACTTAGCTCACCCGAGATTAACTAAATTACAACATCCCCAACCCCTCAAACTTTCACAACCGTCAATCAAGATGACATACTATTGCATAGACTGCGATAAACTCTTCTACGCCGGAAGAAAAGCTCGCGACCAACATTGTCAAGCGACAGGCCACGCCTCACCAGCATTCGAGTGCGATAGCTGTAGTGACTGCTTCGAAGACGAGTATGATCGTCGTCAGCACATGAACCTTGAACAACATTGGCGTCGAAATGCACCAGAGTGTCACTTATGCGGCGATAGGGTTGTGACGCAGGCTGAGATTAGGGAGCATGAGATTGAACAGCATTTCCACTGCGCGGACTGCAATCGTCAGTTTATGAATGCGAATAACCTCCGGATGGTAAGGCCATACCCAGTAGTTGACTGAGCGGTTGTTGATTCTATTTAGCATTTAAACTCCAGGCTTCATCGCGTATCAGCAGTGAAATGTCCCTTCTGCAGAGCAACCTGCAACACAGCAACAGGTCTATCCCATCATCTTGAACGAGGTTCATGTCCTCGCGTCCCCATGGATCGCAACAAACTCTACCGCTACATCAAGAACCGAGACCATCGCAGTCTCATCACGAATAAAGAGCTAGCATGGTACGGCGAGAAGACATACGCCATCAATCCAACTGCAGCGTGGAACCCCTGGTCCAAAGCGTTCGAGTGTTATCTATGCCACAAGCTGCACATGACCCTTACTAGCTTGAAGAAGCATCTTGAGTCGCCGAGGCATCAGCAGAGTTTGTATCATTGTGTGAAGAGATCTTGTGGGAAGGAGTTCAAGACGTTGGCGGCGCTGATAAATCACCTTGAGAGTGAGAGTTGTAAGATACTGAGGTTCCAGCAGGTGCAGAAGAGTATTACTAGTATTGTTGATCCGCATAAGATGATAGCTTTACCATAGGGGGATGGTAATGCTTGATATTGATGTTGTATCTTGTGTTTTCTGCTCTAGGTTGAGCAATCGGCAGTCGATGGGAAGACACTGGTCATTGATCTGAGGTCGGTTTAGAACGTCATGTTGTATCAGTGTTGTATATCTTAGGTAATAATAACTAACGTACCAGGCTCCCATCTGCTGACTACACTGGGAATCACTGAGCACTGCTGAACACGCAATCCTACAGAAAGCCTTGGGAACATCGGACGAGACATAACCCTAAGGCCACCCACCAAGTTATTCTTGCCAGACTTTTCTCAATTTCCCCGTTATAAACCGTTTCCTGGTGCATACTCCTTTCTTCTGCTCCCCTCGACTCCCATCTTTCGTTATCCGCCCAAGATCATCTTCCAAACTTTTACCCTCACTTTCACGAAAGACGCTCAAAATCACATCAGTAACTAGCCAACGAGAAGATGTATTCGTGCGGGACCTGCTAGAGGCAGTTCCCTGCCGGACGACACGCTCGCGACCAACACTGTGAAGCCCTGGGCCACATTCCCCCTTACTGGGAATGTATCGGTTGTGGAAGTGGCTTCCGTGGATGCTCAGAGCTGAGATTTCATGAGGCATTCTCGTGTACCTACTACAACGGATCTCACTCTGCGGCGTATCATCAGCAGTTCTCAGGCTCGGGTGCCCCTAACCAGGTTTGTTTACCGCAGGGCAACGAGACATAAACAAACACTGACTTGGACAGAACTATTCCAGCGTGCCAGGCTACCAGACAGGCGTCACTTGTCCCTTCTGCCCGGCGCAGTACAATACTGCCAGTGGCGTCGTCCACCATCTCGAGCAGGGCGCGTGTCCCAACGCACCTCTCAACCGCGACCCTCTTCACCAGCAAGTCAGGAGCCAAGATCCCACTGGTTCCATCGGTAACAGACCCATCATCTGGAAGGAGACGGTGACCTATCAAGCATCAGCTCTCGCCTTCAACGCTCACTATGGGCAATACCAGTGCTCCTTCTGTGGCGACATGTTCAGACAGCTGTCGAGTCTGAACCAGCATCTGGCCTCTCCTCGTCATCAGCAGGAAATCTACCACTGCCCCAACAGAGGGTGCCACAGAGTGTTCGCCACTCTGGCTGGAGTGGTCACCCACCTGGAGAGCGAGTCATGTGGCTTCCTTCGCTTCGATGCTTTTCAGTATGGTATTCGAGGCTCCTTCTCTTCGGGTCACTGGATTGCGTTCTAAAGAGCTGGGTTGTAACAGCAATATTCGGGGGGTGAGAACTAGAGACTATCTTCTACGAATAGAGTGACGAGCATAAGGAGAAAACTGTTGTCGTGTCTTACGGGAGGATGAGTGAATGATATGACCGAATGATTGATTATGTGACAACCTGTGCTATTAATACTTCTCTTGGTATATTGTTACAAGATAGTTCCATCATTGATGATATCCCGTTCCAAAATGTTGATGGGTGGACCACGAAGAAGAACTCCAGTCCAAGTTGTATCTCCTTCATCTCCCTAGATTCTGTACGACGATGTAGTGAAAGACAATGCTGATGAAGATAGCTGGTTTCTGCGAAATCTATACCAGTAGGCAATTTAAATATAATATCTTAGTAGGTACAGAATTTAATCTCAGA
>JAAQPG010000056.1:0-15109 GCA_013186905.1 Fusarium udum
AGATTACTTTGATGGGCTTGAGGCAACCTTGGTTGAGGGGAATGTCGCCTTTGGAGATCATGGAGCGGAGGCAGTACTTGAAGATGTCAGTGGAGGTCAATACTAGGAGGTTGTGAACTTACCATGATGACAGAGTATGAGCACGTTGGTGGCGCATTGAGGTTGCCAGAGTGTTCAGGTCCAGTGCCTGTAAAGTCGAAAACAGCGTCTCCAGTATCTTTGTCAATGGTGACCTTGAGTTTGAATGGGATACCATCATCGTTGTACTCCGTCGCTTCAAGTACACCGCCCTCATGCTTCGCGGCAAATTGCTTAAGAAGATCCCGAACAGACTGAGCAGCGTTGTCCTGGATAGCATGCATGTACAGCTGAACAACAGGCCAGGTAAACTCCTTGATAAGAGCTCTGATCAACTCAATGCCCTTTTGGTTAGAAGCAACAGCAGCCTTAAGATCAGCAATGTTCTCCGTGAGAGTACGAGTACCGCTGCAGCCGGGAAATGAGGCGGGCTCGTCGTAGAGACGCTTGATCAAACCAGCTTCATCAAAGGCACCCTCGTTGATCATCTTGAAGGACTCGATAGCCGCACCTTCTTGCCAGAGTTCAGTGGAGTTGGGAGGCATCGAACCAGGAACGATACCGCCGATGTCTGCATGATGACCACGGTTGGCGACGAAGAAGATGATCTCTTTGGGGTTCTCTTCATCATCGAACACAGGTGTGATGGTGGTGATGTCAGGGAGATGAGTACCGCCAGCTTGAGGATGATTGCTGATGATGACATCGCCGGGCTTCAATTCACCGGCCTTGTATCGCTGAGCTTGGTATGCGATGGCTGTGCTCATGGAGCCAAGATGACTGGGAACATGAGGCGCATTGGCGACAAGACCACCGTCGGCAGAGAAGATGGCGCAGGAGTAATCCAATCTCTCCTTGATGTTGACAGATATCGAGGTCTTCTCCATGGTATGACCCATCTGCTCAGCGACAGTCATGAAGCGATGTCCGAAAACACTTAGCGTAACAGGATCAACAGTCTCAGTAGCAACATTCTGCTTCTCAGCCTTGTCAACCTCAAGGATAACATGCTCGGGAAGAATGACACCCTTGCTGAGATGATCAACAACAATGGTCTGGGTCTTGTCGATGATCATTGCAGGACCGGTGATGTGAACACCGGGAGACATAGACTTGAGCTCATAAACGGGAGTTTCAGTCCAACCATGGTTCTCGAAGAAGATCTTTCGAGAGAAGATTGGCGTAGGGACGGGAGTAAGACCATCGGATTGGTACTTCTTGAGCTCTTCAAAGGGACTGGAGATGTTGAGAACGCGAGATTTTCCTATACTTCGAACTCGAACGTCATCGATGAGGATGTTGCGCGATTGAGAGAATCCAAACTCTTGGGTATGTCTAGCAGTAAAAGCAACGCCTGCATCTCCTACATTCTCTGATACAGGGATCATGAGAGAGGTATCGCTTCCTTGATATCGCATGTTGAGGAAGTACTCATGCTCAGTAGTCTTGGCATCAAAGCCCTGAGACTCAAGACCCTGCGCACCCTTGGAAGAAAGGGACTCAAGACGGGCTTTGATCTCGGGGACGACGTCTTCGGAGAAGGTGATGGCAGAAGGTTCTTGGTTCTCGACAACGACATCAGCGAGGGCCATGCCGTAAGCGGACAGAATACTGGAATAGCAAGGGATGATGGCGCGCTTGATGCCGAGATCACGGGCGATGAAGACAGCGTGTTGACCGCCAGCGCCACCGAAGGAACCCAAGTTATGGCTGGAAGCACCGTATCCACGACCTTCACTGAGTGTTCGAATAGGTCGAGTCATTGTCGCATTTGCAATGGCAAGGAAGCCAAGGGCTAGAGTCTCAGGTGTGAATGGCTCACCGCCCTCCTTCTCCTTGTTGACGATCTCTGTGAGAGCAGCGAACTTGTCTCTCACAACATCGCGATCAAGTCGACGGGGGAAGAAGTCGGGAATGATTCGACCAAGGAGGAAGTTTGCATCTGTGACAGTCAAGGGACCGCCTCTGCCATAGCATGCAGGACCAGGATTGGCACCAGCGCTGCTGGGACCGACTTTGAGGAGTCCGTTCTCCCAAGACAGAATTGAGCCACCGCCTGCAGCGACTGTGTTAATGTCCAATTGCGGAGTCTGGATAGTCACTTCGGCCAGGGTATTCTCAAAGATATGCTCCAAAGCACCAGAGTATCTCGCGACATCTGTACTGGTACCGCCCATATCGAAGCCCAACACAGGCGTTCCATCGGCATCATCGTAGCATGTCCTAGATAGACCGACGACACCGCCAGCAGGACCACTGAGAACACCTCTCAAGCCAGTGAACTTGGACCAACTTGTCAAACCACCGTCAGATTGGCAGATGAGGAGCTTATTCGAACTCTCATCTTCCAACTGACCGTTGAAGTTCTTGCGGAAGCCATCCAGGTAGGCAAACGTCATTGGTGTAAGGTAAGCGTCTGCGACAGCTGATTGACTGCGCGGCACGTACTTGGCCATGGATTGTAGGACCGAAGAAGCAGAGACTTTGAAGCCCATTTCTTCAGCAAGCTTTGTTACTTGTAGCTCGTGGTCGGGGTATGTGTATGAGTGCATGAGACCAATGGCAAGGTTCTCGAAGCCTTGAGCTTTAAGTTCCTCAAGATCAGCGCGGACAGCGTCAAGATCTGGCTTCTTCATGATCCTGACGACTTCTCCTGTTTGACCAACGACGAGCGCTGGATCTGAGGAGACGTCGATTGGGCCATTGGAAGGGGCTTCGCTTGCGCCCTCAATAGTGACTCTTTCATCAATCTCCACGACAGTTTCGTAGAGTTGCTTCAAGCGACGGACTGAAAGATCAAAGAGATCGGGTCTAGCCTGGTTTCCGATGAGAAGAACATCTCGGAAGCCCTTTGTAGCAAGGAATGCCACGCGATCACCCTTTCTTTCGAGGAGGGCATTCGTAGCAACTGTAGTGCCCATGCGAATAGACTCAATCGGCGCAAGATCTAATAATGAGCCCTTGGGTATTGTTGTGTCTAGGGCGATCTCTAAGATCTGACGAATGCATTCTGTGGGAGCATCATCGTACTCATCAGGACATACTGAGAGGATCTTAAAGACGATGTGCTCTTGTCGACCGGGGACTTCGGCCCATGCATCTGTGAAGGTGCCACCACGGTCGATGGCGATGCGGATGCCTTGAGATGACATTGTGAGAACGAGATGAAGTTCAAGGAGGGAATAGAGTGTGAAGGAAGGGAGAGAGATTGAGATGAGGATGATTTGATGACATGGTTAAGCTTCGACGACTTGAAGCTGTATTATATTAAACAATCCGGGGTACATGTCTCCCACGCCCTCAAAGTGTAAGTGGAGTGGATTCGCTATCATCGCCTCTAACAAAGTCATTGGTCAGAATCTGCTTAATCATCGGCAACTCCAACAAAGCCGATCAATCTGACCGGCAACTTTGAACTTGCCGGTTCATCTCCACCATCTCATCCTCGGTATCACAAACGGCAAATACAGGCGATTACCCCAGACTCGGGACCCGCAGAGTTTGAGATCATTCCATTACTCAACGATTTACAAGGATGAGCACACGACGCCCGAGAAGACTGCTTGCTGCGTGAGATGACCCTTCTGTTTTGTTGAGATTTGGTCTGATTGTGAAGTAGTTGCCATCGATGTCATTCGCAGAAGATCAAGTGTTCGGGGGATAAGCCTTGTCAGTCTTGTAAGTCCACGGGCAGGGCGGATGAGTGTGAGTTCCCTGCGAACAAGGAGCGGAAGATACCAATTGCTGAGAGGTAAATACTATTCAAATGTTCCCAAGCCGTTCCGACATGTTCTCGAATCATATGAAGTTATCATAACATACTAACATCATGTTTAGTTACCTCAAGAAGCTTGAAGAAGATAGCAGACGCCTCCAGGCCATCACGACCCATAACCAGACTCCAGAAACCAATCCAACATTCACTCCCTTCGACGACCAAGAGACCCAAATCGATGCTCCTCCATCTCTTTCAAAAGAAGAAAGCAATCTATTCAACCCTCTCTTTGACCGACAACCCGAAAAACCCATCCATGAACGATCCTCAGAACCAGGCTTCATCGGCGAAGCTTCATGCGCTGCCTTCAGCAACAGACTCTTATCATGTCTCGACGATACCTATACCCCATCGACAGCTGGCCTGTCAAACTATCATCGAATGAATACTTATGGAAGACTGCCGGTAGATCAAGGACCGGAATTTCCAGAACGGATGCACGTCAAGTTACTTCTGAATGTGGCTCGTAGATTCATAGGGAACTACCATCCGTTGTTTCTGAAAGTTACGTTCATGAAGGAGATTGATGCTGTTTATCGACGGGAAGTAGTGCCGTCGGCACTGTGGTTGTGTAAGTTTTATGCGCTTATGGCTTTAGGGGAGATATATACGCATCGCAGAGGAGTGGGTGATAATAATAGAGTGCCGGGGACGAACTATTATGTCAGGTCGGTCAACTTGTTGCAAGAGAATCAGGATCTTTATGAAGAACCTTCTTTGATGCAGGTTGAAGTACTCACATTGTTGGTAAGCTCAAGCTCTGCGCCTCCTCTGCCGACATCAACTGACGATGGACTTCCACCAGGCCTGGGCATCAAACATACTAGGTCGCATACGCACAGCATACTGCTACAGCGGAATAGCCATGCGTCTCGCCCAAAGTCTCGGCATGCACAGATCCGCATCTCGACATACCACGCTTACTCCCGTTGAAAGAGAAAGTAGACGGCGAACATGGTGGGTGCTTTACTTCTTCGACCGCTTCTCAGCATCAAAACTCGGCCAGCCCATCACTGTCCGAGACGATGATATTGATGTCGAGATGCCAAGTATGGATGGTCTGACAAAGGACGAGATGGCGGAGTTCCTTGATCCGCAGAATCTCATTACTAACATTAAGCTTGCTAAGATCATTGGGAATATCTGTAAGTTGTTGTTCTTCTGCCTCTATCTTCCGTTGTGTTGCTAATATTGGTGTAGTGACACATATTTATGGCATACCCAAAGCTACGAACGGTCTTTACATACATCAAGTCCATGGTATCTTGAAACAACTTCGAGAATGGCATGATGAGTTACAACCAGACATGCGTGTCAAGGAGCGAGGTACTCCTAGACCTGTTGCAAGTCTTCATCTTGCGTACAACCAATGCATTATACAAACAACTCGCCCTGTCCTCCTCCACCTCTTCAAGACTCAGTTCCAATTAGGAAGTAAAGTGAGAGAAGATGCATCGCCACGACAGAATGTCTCTTCTATCACTCTTGCTTTAGCAGAGAGCTGTGTCAATGCTGCACAAGCATCAAGCCGTATCGTGGAAGGCCTGTTCTTAGATGGTAGCATCGCGACCTTTGGATACTGGGATGCACATCACATATTCTCAGCAGCTATGATACTCATCATGTCAGCAGTCATGAAACCCACAGCTGTCAACTCAGATCATCTCGAAACACTGCTAAGTGTCTTGCGATCTCTCAAGAACGACGGCAACATACCAGCAGTCGACTTTTGCGAGAGACTATCAGACATACAAGCCCGGGTGTTGAACCTGCGGGCTACAGGTCGATTAGACGGCATGAGCTTTGATAGGCCGCCCCCAATTATACAAACACCCAATTCCATGCCAAAGGAAGTCCCGCAACCTCAAGACCAACCTTTCCAAACACCAATGAGTATGGATAATGGATCTGGAGTGTGCGAGTCTGCAATCATTGGGTACGAGAACGTCGATATACTGGGGAATCCTCTTATAGGTAGTTTCTTGGATGGGAATCAAGTACAGTGGTTAGATGTTTTATTCACGGAGGATGGAACGTTACGGGAGTTCGCTTCTGAGATTGAAGAACCATTTCTGTTCAGATAGACCCAAAGAATGCAAAGTAAATTGATTGCCATATCAGCACTTGGAGATGCAGAAAGTCTTTCGCTTTTGCAACTTTACATATGATGGTTTCACTATGTAGCCATACTCGAGCTTGATGGTCATCCACCAAGTCACCAAGTGAGTAGATAAACCAGACATGGATTATTGAAAATCCGTACGAATAGAGCCTACAGTGGCAGAGTAAAAGACATTCTAACATCCCCTCTTGCGAGCACATCCATCGCCGTATCCTTCGTCACCTGCATAACAAGTTAGTTGGCCTTGTATTTCTAAAGTATCACAAGTACATACGCTTCTGGAGGCCAGCATCCTCGTGTCCCTCAGCACCTAGAAGTCATTTTAGCTGGGCATATCCGAAAAGCCAGTTATACAGGGTATCGTACGTTTAACCTCAACGTTGCTTTCCTCAACAGGAGCTGGGATAGCGGCACCCATGACTGATGCCACGAGGGTCATGGTGGACAAGATAGAAAAGAAACGCATGGTGAGATTTGAGTTGGGTTGAGTATGTGAATAGGGTTAGAGCTTGGAAAATAGTTACATAGAACTTAAGGCTCATTAAGACTATTTATGCTTCGAATGCTATGTGACTAGGTCCGGCTGCTTTCTCACGGAAGCGGGCAGATACACGGAGTGCGTTACGAAACGCAGAGTACTGACTATGCAGCGACGAAAGGATTTTGTGAATTACCCCTTGGGAAGCTTTCTTTGTAGATCTTCTGGAACAGAATACGAGCCTGCAGTGGTGTAGTTGGATGTCAAGTGCTGAGAATGCATTAAGTTGGGGGTGGGATCCGAATCCATGCTGGGCGTGTGCGTGCACCTACTGGGGGACAATCCATGTATATATCTCGGCAATCCGGCATCTATGGTCGATAGCCATCTGACGTATCCCTTTCCTCAGTAACTGCCGATCACAAGAATTGGCCGGGGAGTTGATCTCACTTCTCGATGAGTTTTAGAAGCACTCCTGTAAGCTTGCATGCCGGTAGGCCGATCTTCCTTACCATTCAGCCGGCTAAGGGTTAGAGTTCGGTAGGTTTAGGTCAGTTAGTAGAATTTGTGGAATCTTTGACTATTTCAGTTTCACTGCCTAACTTGACTCTTGAGCAGCTCAGTGTTAACCTCGGGTGACAAAGGAATAGGAAGCCAATCCTAAGAAATACCCATATCTTTTCGGGAGTAGCACAGCGCATCTCAGTTTGAAATATAATGTCACGTCTAATGAATTGTTCAAACTATTGACACATATCTTCTGAAGCTATTAAACTTCGTCTTCACTTGTCGAGGCATTACTGTGTCCTAGAAACTCTCCAATCAGATCTCCATGACCATCTGGATATGCTGGCCCCAAGGTTGGATGGTTCAGGTATCCAGGCTCCATTAGACTCACAATCCTCCGACTGGTTGCCCATTCTTCTAATCTATCCCAATTAACGCACTGATGAGGCGATGAACTAGATACAATGTAAATGAGATCTTTGCCAAATATCGAAACGGACGTAACGTGAAAGGCTTTTGGAGTAGTTTGTCTCTACTCAAAGACCAGCAGACCATGGTCGCGCCGTAAGATTGCCAATAAATATATCGATCTGTCAGTGACGATAGGAATATGTAGCCGGGTGTAGAGAATCCCGCATTTCTGGCTCGAGGGTATGAGCTCAGATATAGCCCAACAAGGAATAGTAATTTTTGGACGAGCCCTGATCAAGCTGCAGGCTGTATTAGAGGTAGATTCATGGCAGACTCGCCGCCGCCGGTCGGCAAAGCCCCAAAGTCATGGTGGCTCTTAAGACTGCTCTCGGCGAGGAAGACCCCAGCGAAGAACAGATACATCTCCCATCTTTCTTGCTGAAGCGAATACAGGCATAAGAAGACGAGTGTTGTACCCCGGACCCAGACGCGGGTTCTCGCCAAGGCGAGAAGTGTGAGATAAACAATCATGGAGGCGCGAAATTGTATCGGAATCGTCCATAGATGGCTGTCATATTCAGACATTGGCGACTTCCAACTCCACGGATGGGTCAGATCAACAACCACAAAACGCATCCAGTCCCCAATCTGCGCCCACAATGATCCTAGTCGCTCTGGATGTCTGGGCACCCAACCTGGCATATCCTGGTATGGAGCCGTGTAGAGCCCAGCACTCACTGCAATGGCCACGATGAATGTTGACACCAAAGGAGGTAAGAACAGTCGAAATGGCCGACGAAGCACTGATGACATGGTATAAAGTCCAAGAGCGTTGTAATCTTTTTTGTGAATGAGCTTCAGTGGCTTATAGGCGAGGGCAAATCCCGATACGATGAAGAAGATGGGCACAGTAGGCCCGCCATAAAGAAGTCGGATTATGGGGAGCTTTATGAAAGAAGTGTTGCCGTTTTGGCCAAAACCAGTATCAAGATTTTCTTCCCAGGGCAAGAGAAAGTGGCGAAGGAAGACGAGAAAGGAGAAGAGTCCACGCAGTCCGTCTAGATAGAGTGTTGGAGAAGACGATGGCCGCGCCTGGATATTGTCTTTGGGGGCCTGGCTTTTAGCTATGAAGCTTGGCAGAAGGGAAATACCAATGTTTCGACCATGATTGATGAGAAGAATTAACTTGCCATGGCCTCTGGGGGGCTTTATGGCTAGTTTAGGCTCTGGCTCGCCGAGTAAGATGCCACCGGTCATGATTTGAGATTTTGTATATGGAACCTGGACAATACGGTGTTGAAAGAAAGATTGACTTGGGGCTCAAAAGCTGGGGGTGACATGTGGGGGATGCTAGGATATAAGCTGGGAACCTGGTCCTATTACCCTGTTACACTATTGGGGTCTGTCTGGTGCAGATACCAGTTACAATCTCCTAAATCTTCATCCTACTTATCTACATCATTTTTAATTTTCTTCAAGAAGAGAATTAACTCTTATATCCCATATTGACCTGTCTCAACCTTCATTATCTTGACGGAGCTCATCTAAAATAGTCTTATTACTCGGCTCCCGCCCCAAGAAGTCCTTTAGAATATCAATCTCAGGACGACTTGACCCCGGCTCCAGCACTTGATATCTATATCTTCTCCCCATCTCAGGATTCAAAGAGTCTTTCGCAAATTTAGCCCCGAAGAGATCTACAGCAATGACCATTGATAATGGATACGCAAAGTAACTACCATCATTCTTGCGAAACATATGGGCAAACCTCGCCTGCCCAGCTCCCCAATCTTGTGGGTTTGACCCAAAGCTATATGTGAGAATATCTCTCTTTGTTCTGTTCCATATCTCAGTTGAATCCATCTCAAGTGCTGCTTTATGAGTTGGAGGTGTATGAATCGCCAGGTCAAATAGAGCTGGCTGAACTTGAGACAGAATGTTGTGAGATCTATTTGCGTTTCGTGTTCGTGCAACATTTTCGGCAAGTTCCTGGGGTAGAGCCTCTTTGCTCTTGTAATGTCGACCGAGTCGAATTAACACGCATGGAAGCCATATCCAGTTCTCAAGCATGATACTTGGAACTTCAATAAAGTCTCGCGAGTGAGGAATGGCATACTTGGTTCTGGCAACGATGTTGTGAATAGCGTGCCCAAGCTCATGAAACATGGTCTTTACCTCACTATGCTGGAGCAGTGCCGGACGGGATAGTGATGGATGAGCGAAGCTACACACCAGCGCCGATGCTGGGTAGTGCTTCTCACCGTTCTCTTCGACGAAACCCTGAACTGGCAGTTAGTTTGATGTAAAAGAAAATTGCAGGTAAACATACCGGCCGAATCAGAACATGGTGAGCCCCACGGTATTTACCCTCTCTATCAAAGAGATCAACGTATAAGTGTCCTAAGAATTCGCCTCCCTCACCGGGTGAGTCCCAGGCTTCATATGCCACGACACTCTCGTGCCATACTGAAGTCACGATGGACTGGAAGTCAATGCCAAAGAGCTCTTTGAACACATCGAGCATCCCTTGAAGAGTGTGATTAACCTCAAAGTACTCAGCAAGGAGCTCGTGGTCCACGAAGAAACTCTCCTGAGTTTTCTTGTGTAGATAATATGCCCTATCCCAAGAGTATAGTTCACTAACAGGCTCTTTAGAGTCCCTTTGCTTGAGCTGAATTAATCTATCAGTCTCAGCCTGTGCAAATGGCTTGAGCCTTCTGTGTAGATCACTCAGCTGAGCCTCAACGTAGTCAACGCTTGGAGCCATCTTGTCCACGATCCTGAGAGCCGCATGGTGTTCATACCCCAAGAGACGAGCAACCTTATCACGTGAGGCAACTAGAGAAGCTAGGCGGGTTACATTTTCGGGGAGACGGTTCTGATCAGCAACTGCAAACCGGCGACGAGTCTCGCTGCTGACTGCGTGACGCATCACTGCTGTGACATGAGCATTTCGGAATGTAACTTGTATCCGAGTTCCCTCCCGGGGCAGAGATTCAAGGACAGTTTCCGGAACGCCCGCTAAATCTGCACGGTCAAACCAGATACCACCCGCTTCCTCTGTGAAGGCCGCTTGAGCCGCAGATCTCACTTGGTTGATCTCCTCTAGAGCGACCCGGAGCTCCTCCCCCTCTTTTTCGCCTCGTAAAAACGACCCAGAACGTAGATACTCGCCATTCATGCGTGTAAGCAAATGCCGATCTTCTACATCCAAGTTTCCATCCGGCGCCGTCTTTTCTCTTTCGTATATCGCTCCCACTAGGGATGCAATGTCATGTCGCATTAGGATTCTGACCTGCGCTGCCGCGACACGTGTTTCTGCTTGACGGGCGGCATCACGAAGTTCCTTGCCTGGTGATAACTGTCCTAGTAGCGTCGTCAGAATACGCAGGCGACATGCGGCACGGTTGGTGTCATCCACGATGGGGCGGATAATATTGTTGAAGGTTGCCGTTGAGGGTGTGAATTTAGCGGCGAGATCGTCATGTAGAACGGAGGTTGTGGTAAGGATGTTTTCAGTCTCGGCTAGTACCGCATCGGGAGTGAGATATGCGAAGGATGGAGAGGCAGGGGCTTTTGGTTCGGAAATAATCATGAGATCTCGAGAATATCCGCTGTTGTGTATCACTTCCAAGTGCCGTTCTTGCCGAGGGTCTTTATAATCATGTTGTGGGGGCCAAAGGGTTCTTATGCATGCTGGAAGGATGATCACACAATCCAGGCCCTTGCAACTCAATGACCAATTGGATACGTCGTTGTACATTTGTCATTTACACCAAACGTTCGGGGATGCACCTCTCCCCCAGGTTGATATCCTCGAGACTACTTTTTGAAGACCTGGAAAAGCCAGTTACCGGTACCACTACTGCGCGGAGCACCTCATGAACAATCATTGTTGACTTCACCTTGAGCGAATTCCATTGATGCATTACTCAACACGACCGGCAGATAGGGAATATGTCCCAGTTCAAACCAAAGAGACAGATTCAATGGATTATGAGGGCTCCTCAGATTCAGAAATTACTGAAGCAAGGTCGAGGGAACACCAAAGACAGAAACTCCCATGTTTTATCGTTTACGCACTACCATGGGCGCTTACAGTGATATTTGCGCTCTTGACAGTCATTCTCGCTGCCAAACTACGTGCTCAATCTCACTTTGGAACGTATGAAACAAATTTCAAGGCCGATTTCGGTAAATCAGTCTCAACGTAGTCTTATCAACCAAGGCACTGACCTCATCTCCTCAGCTTTACCAATGCAAATCCCACTGGAAGAAGTTCAGTTTCGGGGCAGTCCGCACTTTTACAATAATGGTACGCCCTGGATCAAAGATCCGGACGAAACAGCACCATGGCCAGAAAATGCACGATACGTTGGTGAGCCAAGCCATGAGATTGATGAGAACTGGCAGAGGCTCATTGGTAAACGCTACTTCTCAATCTCAGAGGAGGAGGCCAAAAGATCTTGGGGAGATAGGCGGCGTGATTTTGTAGATCAAAACATGGGAGGGTATACAGCTGGGTATGAGCCATCGCCGGGTCTCGATGGTGAGAGCTTATTACTAAGACAAGGGTGCTAGGTTCGATATGTTTCATACTTTGCATTGCATTGTAAGTCTTTGAGCCCCAAGTTGGCCATCGGAGCCAGCACTGATGGAATAGAAACGCTTCATGGAGCGCTTCACAACGGCATGTATCTCAATATGCGACACATCCCCCTCAGTGACTGACAACTAACTTTTGCACAAGAGCATTGCATTGAAATACTCCGCCAAACAGTTCAATGCTATGGAAGTACGACACTGATACCCACAAGATTCATGGAGGGTCTTGAGCATAATTATATCGACTCGGATCAACGCCATGTTTGCCGTTCTTTTCAGGCCATCCGCGATTTCACGGATTCCAGAATGCCAGGTGGGGGTAGATATGTCACTCGGGACCAGTCCTTGCTGGATGAAAAGAAGCATAAAGTCGCTGAAGCATGGGGCGAGGCAAACGGGGATAGTGAGAAAGGGGGCGCGGCTTGATCAGTTGTGGCTTAAGGAAATGAGAGTCGACACAACATAGGAGGTATTCCTTTCGAAATCCACAATCCTGATCCTCGCAGGATAACTAAAGGTGGCCGTTCACTAAACCAGTACCAGCTTAAACAGATCCTTTGTTTCAGGGCGAGCACATTAGCTTTGGGCTTTCAAGGTTGCTATTGGATACTGGCTCGCTAGATCACGGCAAGACACAAGTTGCCGAACCAGGAACCTTGGAGACTTACACTGGCAGATGCCATCATTTCTGTATGGGGTAGTGCGCAAAGTCAGCATTGATGTAGCTGGAACTGGAGCGTTTGCGAATACGAACTTTCGTTTCTCAAGAGAAGAATCCAGGAGCCTTGCTCGTGCCGATCCGTCATCCTATCTCAGTTGAGGCTTTTCTTGCATGTCTTTCCCCAGGCATACCGTCGAAAGGAAGCTGGAATCCCGCAATGGTGCTCTTACTGCCATGTCGGATATTTTCCCAATGCGTGTCAAGAAATCATAATGCTTCAGAAGAGTACACGTAACCCGGAACTCAGATCTAATCCATTTCTTTCCAAGTCCAAGATAGACTGGATCGTCAGATACTACCACTGATTGGATGTCTCATCATAGTTCCTAATACTACACAGTCCAGCTGCTAAGAGGGTTCGAGCGAAACAACTACCTGTTTGTGCGAGGGGGATAGGAAGCACTTTATATACACCTCTCCCCATCTCTGAGTCACTATCGAGCCTAGGTAAAGGCTCCGGAATCTTAACCTTTTTTGAAAGTCAGTCTTTGAAGATTATACTTTGATGTTTCTGGCAAAATTCACGCATGACGCAGTTGTATGGTCGGTTCCCGCCTTGACTAACATTAGATTCATATGCCACACGCCACTCATCTCAATGGCAAATGATATCTACACATATCATGCTTAGACGTCAATTCCCAGTGTAGATACCCTAGATTTAAGTTGTTCCGTGTCCTTGACTAAACACGTGTTCGCCCTGAGCATAAAGGACTTCTTTGAAATTTTGGATTGCCTGTCAATTCTCGTCCCACACTTAACTTAATCTTTGGCCCATACCTTGGTATTTTCGGTCTTTCGAAGTACCATCGGTGCCTTTCGCGTCGCTCTGCGTCCCAGGCACGTCGGATACAGCGTTAGTCATCCAGTTGTCTCGCAGTCCACCTCGCAACAAAGGAAGTAGCCAACAGCCCACCATGACCTCAACCTCTTGCCCGATATAACATCAGAAATGGGTATTTAAGTTGTAAAAGCGCAGCAGTCTCCAACCCAATGAAGAATACTTGACACAGTCCAGCTGAGGCTAAGAGCTATGCTAAGAGGGTTCAAGTCCCTTGGATAAACCACGTCTGAGGGCGTCTGTTCAGTGGTCTTGAAGTATGGCAGACGGGATGTCCAGTGATGGCTCCCACTTTTTGCTTATACTTTGCGCATCATCCATTTGGCTTTTATTCCAGTCTTTTGCCCTTTGCAAAGCTTTCAAAGTGTCGTGAACATTGGTATTGATGATGTACTGTGCTAACAGCGTGATCCCGTGATAAAGTATCTTCGTGCCTTCCGCGAAGACACGCTGTCTGATCTGGTGCAGCGGCAATGTCCAGGCTTCTACAGCCAAAATACAATTCGAAAACCAGGAGGTCTCATTGTTCAATCGGTTTTGCCTTGCTACACGATGCATCGTGTGACCCAAGTCATATGTCTTCCTAGCCAGTCGGTATGGTGTAATCTAACTTTAAATTTTGAGACTGATTGGCCACAAACTTTGTAATGCGAGAAGGGACAAAACAGATACTTCAATCTACTGGATTGTATCACTGTAGAAGAGGTACCTATGCCTCAAATCCGTGTACTCATTCTCTCAAGCCCTCACAAGAAAGATAGCGGCCTCATAATTGTTGAACTTTGATATAAATTGACCAAACGCCTTTCTCGTAACTCGTGGCCAACCTAGGGCCTAGCTTTAAATGATAAATTGTAAAAGAGACTTGGTACTGATGGTACTGTGCGTCAAGACAAAACTTTACAGCCTCCTTGTGCTTTAGTCTTTTGGCGATGTATATCAAGCAGGGCACTCGCGTAGTTCGCTGCTGAGACCCATCGCTGCAAGCGTATCTTTCAACCCCAACTTATCATAGCTGGCAATATTTTCGTGATTAATATTTACAGCATGGGAATCTGCTAAATACAAGATGAGAATGAACGTCATATTGTTAAATGCAACAGAAACTTGAAGAGGGTCGTGTAAATGCGTGATATCTTATCTCCCGGTGATAGTGTAGCCTAGACATCGATCATTAACGTTCCATGACTGTTACATGCATTTACTGTGGAGCCACAAGAGATAGCAGTATGAGATAAGTGGTTACATAGATAAACACAGCAGACACACTGAGGCGTTGCTGGCAGCTTGCGATACATGAGTCCCATCAATCAATCAACCAATATCGCACTGACGGCGATAAACGAGAACAAATGTGAAACGATACCGGCAGCACAAGGTAATTTCCCAATAGCCGAGCTGAACAAAAATGACGTTCCACGGCATCTAGTCTAGTTCTAGAAGCAGCCCGGCAAGTCAAAAATTGCCGGTCCTTGATCATGTCCCCATCGGCAAACCCCTCACGACCCGACGCCAGCTCCACCAAGACAGGCAGGTCAACCAGCGATCCCCGGTACGGAAGGCCAAATCGA